>JAJSOF020000021.1:2708318-2773318 GCA_025594305.2 Periplaneta americana | reverse complement strand
ATCTAATAACACTTTCGAATAGTGCATAGTAAACTTGTTTTAAATAATGTTTGGGAATCTTGTACATGATACTTCTCTAGAGATAAATTACTCTAGAAATTCTTTTACATACATAACTGACATGGATATTCCACCTTAGTTTAGGATCCAAATACATACCCAGCATCTTTACAGATTCATTTATCACATTATTTTGGGTTTGTTTCAAACTTATAGTTAACATATGCGTTTTTTCATCATTGACAATAAATCCATTAATTAAAAACTACTTTCTCATTTCAGCAAATACAGCTTGCTTCATAAAATCTGACTCAGCAGTATTATTATGTGTGATAACAAAAGTTGTATCGTCAGCATACATTATAGTTTTAGCCGACACATTGTATGGCAAGTCATTTATCATCATAAGAAACAGAATGGACCAAGAATAGAGCCCTGAGGAACACCACATTGAACCAATACTATTACTATTACATCTTCAAGCAAGATTAATTCAGTCTCTGCCATCATATCCCACCTCTCTCAAATCGATTTTAATATTATCCTCCCATCCACGTCTGCCTCCCTCAAGGTCTTTTCCCTTCAGGTCTTCCAACTAACACTCTATACCATTTCTAGATTAACCCATACGTGCTACATGCGCTGCCATCTCAAACGTCTGGATTTAATGTTCCTAATTATGTCAGGTGAAGAATACAATGCGTGCAGTTCTGTGTTGTGTAACTTTCCCCATTCTCCTGTAACTTCATCCCTCTTAGCACCAAATATTTTCCTTAGCATCTTATTTTCGAACACCCTTCATCTCTGTTCCTCAAAGTGAAAATCCAAGTTTCACAACCATAAAGAACAACCGGTAGCATAACTGTTTTATAAATTCTAACTTTCAGCTTTAAATATCTACACCACACCGCCATTAAATATATGGAAAAGATGCATACCATTTGATTAATAACTATAAAAATATTTCACTTTAATAACAATATTTTGTATAGACTACTATATAGCCGTCACTCAGTAAGTATTATAGAAATTAAGATCTAACGTCAGACATTCTCTACGCCTACTTATATAACCCCAAAAGGTTTCACTTTCATATCATCAATAAAGCATTAATCTGCATATTTGGTGACAAATACATCATGTCATTCACTATAATAATATTTCATTTTTAATGGTAATAATGTCATCAAACATTCTTAAGTTTTGTAGTTTTTAATATCCAATAGACAGCTGTACTCAGAAAATTACACACCAGAGAATCTTCTTTTTAGTAAGTCTTTAAGTTTTTAATAACCAATATTACAGAAACGTTCGGTAAAAGTTACACAAATGAGGATCGACATATTGGCATTGTCAGCCATCTGAACTCTAAATATGTCAGCAATCCTGCAGGTCATAGCCTTCGTGTGATATTGTTTATTGTAGCGTGTTTGTGTTTTGTTTTCTTTTATTCTGAAAGGTACATTACCTATTTCTCAAAAATGACGACAGATGGATTTTGGAAAATAGGAAAATTATGTAGTAAAATTGGCATTTCATTAAAAATTACTATTTTTCTGAAAAACTTTGGGTTCCAAGCTTCAAAATGAGGGATGATTTATTAAAATCCGTTCAGCCGTTTTCCCGTAATTTCCATTACCAGTTCAAATTATGTATATATAGAGATTAACAGGGAAAGGATTTATATGTAAATACATATTTACTTATAAAGCTAATATAATTTATATTTTGCATTATCTTTATGTTTCACAATGTGTAGGGTTGAAAAATCCTACTTTTATTTTCCATATTTTTCCATATTTTAGAGTTTAGTACATATTTTCGTTAATTTCCATATATTTTCCATATTTCATATAAAACAGTCCATATTATATTAGGTTTAACAATAAAACAAAACAAAATTCCATTAACTTTTAAAAATACATTTCAACAATAGAGATTTAAACACATGTTCAGTAATCCCTTTAACATCAGAGTTATTTGAAAATTAGCAGTCCTATCAACAATGGGAAAGTAAGTTACAAAACTGTATTAATTTAATTTAAAATTTTTAACAGACTTCAGTTGTGCAGCTCAACAGTTAAATGCCAGTCAGAGTACACATAGGTTCAGTTTTGTAAATCATACTATAAAGACGGTAAATATGCCAAAAGTACGTCATTCAGTCAATTTAAAATCAAAACTAACAAGTTACATTTCAGAATTTAAAGAAGATGGTTTATCAACTGACAATAAAATATTATTTTGTAATTTGTGTCAGTGTGCAGTATCATCTACACAAAAGTTCCTGGTGCAACAACACATTACAACTAGTAAACATCAGGCCAACAAACAACTAAATTCCAAGCAGAGACAATTGTTTTTAACACAACCAACAACATCAGAATGTAAGATCTGAGTTTAACATCGACCTGTGCCGTTCTCTCATCTCTGCTGATATTCCTCTCTACAAACTAAAGAATAAGGTCTTCAGGAATTCCTTGAAAAATATACTCAACATACAATCCCGGATGAGTCAACACTTAGGAAGACGTATGCTCCATCCATCTACGATGAGACAATACAGAAGATAAGAGATGAAATTAAAGATAGTTCAATTTGGGTTTCCATTGATGAGACTCCCGACAAAGAAGGTAGACTTGTTGGTAATGTAGTTATCGGTTTGTTAAGTGAACAATATTCTGAACGAATTCTTTTATACATTGTGATGTTCTAGAAAAGTGCAATAACAAAACTATAGTTAAACTGTTCAACGAAGCTATGGGTATCCTGTGGCCAAAGGGTATTATGTACGATAATGTGTTATTCTTTATTAGCGATGCTGCCCCTTATATGGTCAAAGCTGGACAAGCATTATCTGTTGCATATCCTAAATTGACTCATTTTACTTGTGTGGCGCATGCATTTCATCGTGTGGCAGAAGTGGTCAGAGACAATTTCCCTAAAGTAGATTTGTTGATTTCATCAGTGAAAAAGTATTTCTCAAAGCTCCCAGTAGAGTTAACGTGTTGAAAGAAATGTACCCTGAAATTCCATTGCCACCAAAGCCAATTTTAACTAGATGGGGTACATGGCTAGAAGCAGTTGAATATTATGCCGAACATATAGACTCTATTAACAATGTTCTCCTTGCATTGGACTCTGAAGATGCAGTCTCAATTGATACTGCGAAAACAGTTACCTGTGACATAAGTGTGAAGAATGACTTAGCTCACATTCAGCATACATTTTCATGCATCATAAAAACGCTCAAAAGTCTCCAAAATAGGCACCTTTCACTATCTGAAAGTTTTGAAATTATAAATAGTACTGTGGAACAACTGAATCGTGGTAGAGGTAAAGTTGCAGATGCAGTAAGAGCTAAGGTGGACACTGTACTTTCAAAAAACCCTGGATATGAAGAACTACAAAAGGTTGTTGCTGTGATGAGTGGTGAATCAACAGTGAAGATTAACTTGGACTTATCCCCAGCAGACATTGTGAAATTGAATTATGTACCAGTTACTTCTTGTGACGTCGAACGCTCTTTTAGTCAGTATAAATCTATCCTCAGAGACAATAGAAGAAGATTCACTTTTCAGCACTTGAAAGAAATGTTTGTAACCTATTGTTATGGTAACAGACAATAAAAATTGTGTTTTGTTGAAACTACATTGGAAGATAAGGTACGTCCATTATATTTTTGTTTAGTTTGATTAAAATGTACCAATATTTAACGTACATAGTCATTTTTATAATTTTAAGTCCATATTTAATTCCATATTTTGGTAAAAATCCATATTTAATTCCATATTTTGGTAAAAATAACTACATATATATTTACATATTTCATATATTTTTAGTCCATATAAATCCGTTCCCTGGAGATTAATATTGGTGTAAGAAAATAACAAAAACATATCTTAATGCTAAGTGAAATATTCAATTGAAACAGGGGTAGTTTGTTCACCTATCTGGCCCAAAATTCTAATCCATATTATTTTAAACGAAATCTATATGCTTGGCAAAGTGAAGTTTATTGTGAAAGAACACTCTAACACCGAGCGAGTTGACTCAGACGGTAGCATTTGAGAGTCTCATTCGGAAGTCCCGGGTTCAAACCCCGTGGCCGACCAAACTGACTGCTGTTTTTCATGGTTTCCTTCAGTCGCAAAGGCAAATGTCGAACTGGAAATTTACATACCATGAATCATCACCACCTCAATCACCAATATCATTAACATTAATCAAAATTTATAATCAGTAACATGAACACAAGCCATCTACAGTACACAATAAAAACAGAATATAACAATCGTAAAAATGCGACATGACCACAGATGTTTTTAGTAGATTTTTTTACGACGCTTTACCAACAGCTTAGGTTATTTAGCGTCTGAATGAGATGAAGGTGATGATGCCGGTGAAATGAGTCCGGGGTCCAGCACCGAAAGTTACCCAGTATTTGCTCATATTGGGTTGGGGGGAAAACCCCGGAAAAACCTCAACCAGGTAACTTGCCCCGACCGGGAATCGAACCCGGGCCACCTGGTTTCGCGGCCAGACGAGCTAATCGTTACTCCACAGATGTGGCGCCACAGATGTTAAAGCGTGTATATTAACAAAAGAAAAAATACTCGAAAATCTTTGACAATATACTGTGCTAATTCAATATTTCAATTCTAGTTCAATTGAATTATATACAGTAGCGGCGAAAAAAACCGGACCGACCCTTGAACGACTTCAGAACCTTGTTCACTCCAGAGCACGATAGACTGGTAACTAAGACTTTCGTGGTTCGAATCGTGCCTGGGAAGGAATACTTTCCCCCCCCCCCCCTTATTGAAATTTATTCCCAATACTTTTCGATTGCTGGTAAAATTCATATTCTGGGAATAATAAATTAATTAAGTAGTAAAATATCGCTGCAATCGAAAAGTATTGGGAATAAATTTGAATAAGAAACAAAAAAAAAAATTCCTTCCCAGGCAGGATTCGAACCACGAAAGTCTTAGTTACCAGTCTATCGTACTCTGGGTCGAAAAAGGCTCTGAAATCAGCTACAAGGGTCAGTCCGGTTTTTTTTGCCACTACTGTACTCTTACATTGAAAAATATGACTTTTCTTTTGGAAAGTTTCAATTTTAAACCTTAATCAGTAAATGTCATGACACAATAATTCTTTGACATTATAGTATTATGGCAGTATAATAATTAATAGTCTGTGTAGGTGGCCTTGATTAACGTCACACACAGTTCACAGCCAGATAGAAGTGTAATGTGTAGGCTTTCTCCTCGTTGCCTGGTAACGCGGCCTCGTAGACGTCACAATGTGTGACGCATACAGCACCCTACAGATTCCCCGAATCGTTTGCATAATCCAATATCGGCTGCATGATGAGCGTTACAGGATAGGGGCTTAGGTTCGATCCTCCGGAACGCATTGCGCATTCTACGCTGCCTGATGCGAACTTGTACGAAAAGAGACATACACCAAAAACATCCCCACCCCTTATCTGCTACACAGTCTGTCCCTATGTTACTTTTTATTTACTTACATACTCACTTACCTATTTACTGATTTATTTGTTTATTTATTTATTTTATTCATTCATTCATTTACTTATTTGTTTATTTATGTATTTGAGTCCTTATTTATTTTTTATTTTTATTTATTTATTTATTTGTTTATTTCATTATTTATTTGCTTATGTATTTTTGTTTATTTACTTGTTTATTTATTTATTTATGTATTTATTTGTTTATTTATTTGTGTATTTATTTGTTTATTTCATTATTTATTTGCTTATGTATTTTTGTTTATTTATTTATTTATGTATTTGTTTGTGTATTTATTTGTTTATTTCATTATTTATTTGCTTATGTATTTTTGTTTATTTACTTGCTTATTTATTTATGTATTTATTTGTTTATTTATTTGCGTATTTATTTGTTTATTTCATTATTTATTTGCTTATGTATTTTTGTTTATTTACTTGTTTATTTATTTATGTATTTATTTGTTTATTTATTTGTGTATTTATTTGTTGATTTCATTATATATTTGCTTATGTATTTTTGTTTATTTACTTGTTTATTTATTTATTTATGTATTTATTTGTTTATTTATTTGTGTATTTATTTGTTTATTTCATTATTTATTTGCTTATGTATTTTTGTTTATTTACTTGTTTATTTATTTATTTACGTATTTATTTGTTGATTTCATTATTTATTTGCTTATGTATTTGTTTATTTATTTATTTGCTCATGTATTTATTTACTTATATATTTAAGTAACTCGTTTATTTCTTCATTATGAATTTATGTATTATTTATTTATTTACTTCCTTAGTTGCCTTGGCCTCTTATTTTTGTCAATTTATTTATCTTTTTATTCCTCCTGCCATGTTTAAAACTTGAGTCGTAAGTAATGAACTTTCAATGAACTATATTTTTTCAGGAAACACAATTTAAGCATAATTTTTGAACCGCCATATTTTTATGTCCCACTCAGTATTTTGCTTCCATATATTCACTCTTTTCTTTCTATATTTCGTTTCTTCCTTTCCTCTTTTCTTATTTTTTTGTAAGTTTTTCTTCTTTCAAGTTTTTCTCTTTTCATAATATTTCGTCATTCTTTAGCATTCAATTTTTATTCTTTTTTCTTTCGCTTTTCCTTCATTTCTACAACTACATTCTGGTTCTAATGGCTTATTTCATTTTTTTGCCCTTGTGCACTTAGTCCACTTTTCATTTCCTTCCCTCTAGCCAGCTTCTTATTATACTTCCCAGCTATTTACAACCATATCATGGTCATGTAACGGCCCCAACCTATGGGCGAGGTCTGGTTATCGAAGTTGGGAATTTCCAACTAGAGAAACAGCCGAATAAATCTTCACACAGATATTACGAACCATAACTTACTTTTGTGGCTCCCCTGTACTCAAATATGACTTCAATGCTTCTTCATATTGGTATTTCCATACCGCGTTTCGTGCTTTATGCACAACATCTGCCATCAGAAGAAAAGCATTGCAGCAACTTTCTTAATATACGAAGAATAGACGAAATTCCGGACCGCCGTGAAAACACATTCGTGGATGTTCACTGCATTACAATAATTTCTTTACAGCAACGCCGATGTTATGCATTCAGTACACCTTCATTTGTAACTACTCACGCATTTTCCATGCATCTCTTATTTAATCCGATAAGCTTTCTGTCGTTAACAGACGTAACATTTTAACACTGAGAGTATTGCGTTGAAAACTGTCTGGTAAATACAAAGTTATTTGAAATGTGTTCAAATGAAATCGTACTGGATTTGTAGTTTGGACGGAAATACTGATGGATACAGAATATATACGAATGTATGGAGGATTAATAACTTGTTTAACGATGCTGCACCAACTACTCGGTTATCAGGCAACTGTGGAAATTGTGACATCGATTTAGTAGAAAAATCAATGTTCACCTACTTAGATATAAAATGTAGAGCAAGTCTCCTGCAATCAGCAATCATTATCTTTTATGGAGCAGTGGTATTCAATCTATGGTACGCGTACCCCCAGGGTTGTCTCAAGGGGTATGTAAAAATGCTGACATATTAATTTTATTATACTTGTTCATAATTATTGAATTGAGTTATATTATAATTTCTTCTGAAATATAAACTCTTGTCTTTTCTTCCTTGAATAATATTTCACGTATATCATCACTATAATAATAATAATAATAATAATAATAATAATAATAATAATAATAATTATACTTATTTACTGGCTTTTAAGGAACCCGGAGGTTCATTGCCGCCCTCACATAAGCCCGCCATTGGTCCCTATCCTGAGCAAGATCAATCCAGTCTCTACCATCATATCCCACCTCCCTCAAATCCATTTTAATATTATCTTCCTATCTATGTCTCGGCCTCCCCAAAGGTCTTTTTCCCTCCGGGCTCCCAACTAACAATCTATATGCATTTCTGGACTCGCCCATACGCGCTACATGTCCTGCCCATCTCAAACGTCTGGATTTTATGTTCCTAATTATGTCAGGTGAAGTATAATAATAATAATAATAATAATAATAATAATAATAATAATAATAATAATAATAATATATAATAGTAATAGTAATAATAATAATTTATTTTAGTAAAACATCTTTTGTTAATTCTTGTATAATTGCAATCCAATTTGGGGGTATAAATATATTTTAGAGGTACCCACGCTAGAAAAAAGATTGAATATACAACTGAGGCAGTAGAAGAAAATCAAGGAATAATATCGACAGTAAAAAATCGATCATACTAGAATGGGTAAATAAGAGTTGTTAATCCATTACAAAAAAGCGAATCTGATACAACATTAATACAAATTAATTTTATTTCCTAAAATATATAAGGGCAAGTCTTTCACTGCAAACCCAGCTCTCTCCAAACATTCCTATTTTCTGCCTTCCTCTTAGTCTCCTCATATGATCCATATATCTTAATGTCGTCTATCATCTGATATCTTCTTCTGCCCCGAACTTTTCTCCCGTTCACCATTCCTTCCAGTGCATCCTTCAGTAGGCAGTTTCTTCTCAGCCAGTGACCCAACCAATTCCTTTTCCTCTTCCTGATCAGTTTCAGCATCATTCTTTCTTCACCCACTCTTTCCAACACAGCTTCGTTTCTTATTCTGTCTGTCCATTTCACACGCTCCATTCTTCTCCATATCCACATTTCAAATGCTTCTATTCGTTTCTCTTCACTTCGTCGTAATGTCCATTTTTCTACCCCGTGCAATGTCACACTCCACACAAAGCACTTCACTAGTCACTTTCTTAGCTCTTTTTCCAGATATCCGCACAAGATGCTCCTTTTTCTATTAAAAGCTTCCTTTGCCATTGCTATCCTTCTTTTAACTTCCTGGCAGCAGCTCATGTTACTGCTTATAGTACACCCCAAGTATTTGAAGCTGTCCACTTGCTCTACTGACTCATTTAGAATTCGCACGTTTACCTTCTTTATTTTTCTTCCTATAACCATGGTCTTCGTCTTGTTTGCATTTATCTTCATTCCATACTGCTCACAGCTGTCATTTAGCTCCAGTAGCATATCTCTTAGTATCATCTCTTCTGCTAACAACGCCATATCATCAGCAAATCTTATACACTTTATGCTTTTTCCTCTAACTATCACTCCTCCCATGTTCTGAAAACATTTCTTCAGGGTAGGTGATGAAGGACATCTTTATCGTACTCTTTTTCCTGTTCCATTGACATTTCTTCACCCATCCTGACTTTGACCCCTGGTTTCATATGAAGATGACTTTAAAGTTGATATTTTGAAGACTTCCAGACGTGATGTAATTATTTCTGACAACACTTCAATAACATAATCAGTAATTAGCTTTTCGACCTCATTTTCACTGAGATATAACGAAAACTCTCGTTAAACCAAGTTCAACATTAGAATCCTCTCTACAATTCCGCCTGTACCCTTTAATCGCCCGGGTTACGCACACAAGACTCTTATTATTCATCCAAAACTCTCCCTCCAGCGGCATCAGAGTCCTTAAATTTGTACCCTAACGATGTGGATTTTATGTAGTCATTACACAGATTTTATGGGCCTATTCCACTTTTCAATGCAGAAAATGTCGGGTCTTTAGATCGTACAATCTAGTTGGAATGGAATAACGTTCTCTGAAAGGTCCGCCCCCAGATTATATTTGTGTAACCATTCTGTAATGCGATTCAGTTACAAGCAAGATAGAGAGAGCAATCCAAGCCAAATATTTGATTGTTTGCAACGTGTATTCTTTCACTCTCACATATACATTATTATTTTTAGTTCTCAAATTTCATGAAACCTAAACTCTATGTGGAACAGTAGAACTATCATGATACCGGGTATACCACGAACCTGGATCTTCAACTGATATAGCACAAGGTATTACAAAGGTAATGGACGAACTTGTATATTATATAGAGTGTTCCATTTATCTTGCTCATTCAATTTTTTTTTCCTTAGGCGTCAAATGAAAAAAAAAAAATTTGACATAAAATTTGCTCAAGTACAATGGGCAATTAATATTATGGTTATATCTTTCTTGTAACCTTGTTCATTACGTAGACACGAGTATTGATTTCATTTGTTTATGCTCGACCATGCCGAAATGTAGTAATTATACACCTGGTAGCAGACCTTTAATGCATGTCATTAAAGTACACCTACTCATTAAAGTTAAGGTGTTTTCAGCCAATGTCAACTCAGCCTACAGGTGTTCAGCCAATAACGAGTCATCTTTGTACCGTTATAAAACCGCAAGTATCGATTATTCTCGGATATGCAATCGAAAGAGAATTAGCGAAAAGTCACGGAGGCTGGAAATCCAATACTGTCGCAGAAGGTTATGCTCTGTTACTATAATAATTAGCGTTAATTGTAAATAATATTCAAATAAATTCCATTTGTTATCTCGTTTTTCAATGTCGAATTCAATAATCAAAGTTATACCAAGTTTAACGGGATTACACAAGGTCAATGACATTATTGTTCCTCGGAAAAAATCAATACTTTCGCGTCTGCGCACATCTCACAATTCACGACCTAGAACAAGGTCACTTCCAATCTTGTCAGATACAAATAAAATGTATACATCCGAATAATTTCCAGTTAGAAATATGGTCGAGCATAAAAAGTCGTATGAAACTCGCCTATAATGGTAATTAAGAAGCTCGTATGAAAATTAAGAAACTCGCTTGTGCTCGTTTCATAAACATCCATACTCGCTTCTTAATTACTATCATTATAGGCTCGTTGCATAATGTACTATTAAATGATACCGTGTATATTTTCTTCAATAAATAATTTAACCTCTTCAAGGTCTGTTCAAAAATATATCACAATTTAGCATTGTAATAAATAAGACATTGAGCTGTGTAATAGAATATGGAACTCATTGCGTACAGTCTTACACAAAAGTTTTGTCGCACAGAAACTTTATAACTTCCAGAAAGGAGACAGCGCGCATGATCAGAACGATCGACGTGGTTCACAAGACAACGGCTAGTTTAGGTAATAAATTAGTTTTGTTTCGTTGTATGTCGTCCCTTAGCAGTTCGAACAAGTGCGAGGAAAAAGAATTCAGCGTATTAATAAATAGTGTAACATAGACTGTTAACAAATAAACAAAAATACTTACAAATGGCTTTTAAGGAACCCGGAGGTTCATTGCCGCCCTCACATAAGCCCGCCATTGGTCCCTATTCTGAGCAAAATTAATCCAGTCTCTATCATCATATCCCAAATCTCTCAAATCCATTTTAATATTATCCTCCCACCTACGTCTCGGTCTCCCAAAAGGTCTTTTTCCCTCGGGTCTCCCAACTAACACTTTATATGCATTTCTAGATTCGCCCACACCTGCTACATGCCCTGCACATCTCAAACGTCTGGATTTAATGTTCCTAATTCTGTGAGGTGAATACAATGCGTGCAGTTCTGTGTTGTGTAACTTTCTCCATTCTCCTGTAACTTCATCCCTCTTTGCCCCAAATATTTTTCTAACAACATTATTTTCAAACATCCTTAATCTCTATGAAAGTCTGGCTTCCAGGTAGTAGCTCCCTGTAAAGCAGGTTTGAATAATTTCAAGGAAAAATTGTTACATAGCCGGGTATCGATCCCGGGAATGCTCTACCAACTGAGCTACCCCGGGAACCATACACGACACAGTCAGAATTTGTGTGCACTCAAAGTTGGGTTCTGGCGTCTTATCAGCGCATTTGACTTCTGTGGATTTAAAGTAAAAATTGTGATGGTGTCGTGCGCTAAGCGAAGAGTCCCGGGATTGATACCCGGCCCCGGAACAATTTTTCGTTGAAACTATTCAACCCTTAATCTCTGTTCCTCTCTCAAAGTGAGAGTCACGTTTCACAACCATACAGAACAACCGGTAATATAACTGTTTTATAAATCCTAACTTTAAGCTTTATTGACAGCAGCCTAGATGAGAAAAGCTTCTCAATCGAATAATAACAGGCATTTTCCATATTTATTCTGTGTTTAATTTCCTCCCGGGTGTCATTTATATTTGTCACCTACTGTTGCTTCAAGATATTTGAATTTTTCCACCTCTTCGAAGGATAAATCTCCAATTTTTATATTTCTATTTCGTACAATATTCTGGTCACGAGACATAATCATATGCTTTGTCTTTTCGGAATTTACTTCCAAACCTATCTCTTTACTTGCTTCAAGTAAAATTCTCGTGTTTTCCCTAATCGTTTGTGGATTTTCTCCTAACATATTCACGCATAGACAAGCAGCTGATGTAACCAGTTCAATTCCAAACCCTGTCCATTATCCTGAACTTTCCTAATGGCAAACTCTAGAGCAAAGTTAAATAGTGATATACGTTACAAGAGCGGTATGTTGACGTTTTCATGTTCGAGGAAAAGATTGAAAAAGCGAAACGTAGTTGAGCTTTTTTAATTTCCGAGAACATGAAAACAAATATACCGCTCGTGTATCGTACATTATTTTGTGCGAAGATCGTTTATTACATACCTGAAAGACGAATTCCTAATTAGTTGCAATGAAATCTCCATCTTGGTTTCTGTTTAATAACGCCAACTTCGGAACACCAAAATATCTTTCTTCAACATTGTTGCTGTAAAATGTTTTCTGTGCTTACTATACTCCAGCAGGCCGTGATATACGTCTGTCTTTTTTTTCCCCCCAGTCTATAAATGCGAATTTAAAACAAACGGTAAGGTTATGTAATGATTTATTTTTCATTTTAATATTTCAACAATATTATTTATATAGCATATTGCAGTAATAACTTCGGCATCTTGAATCTTGTTGATTTTTTCACGACTTCCTTAATGTTACTTGTATCAGGAATGTAATAGCTTTCGTGGAGTAGTAGACTTTTCTTAATTTTTGCAAATATTTAAAAACAATAATTAACAGTGCAATTTAGGTGAAATTGCAGTGGTAAGTTTCCAATTTATAATTATTACTATGTTAAACTCCTCTAAAAATAATATGTTAAAAGCCTAAAGCAGTAAAATGAATGTCGCGCTTAAGCGGTAAGAAGAGGGAAATTGTTGTGTGTGTGTTACGTTGGGAATACTGAATGTGGTATTTCACACTTACAGCGTATTTGTTCTGTGCGGAAAACAAGGAAATACGCACGATCTCGCACAAATGTTATGTGTGTTACGTTGGGAATACTGAGTGTGGTATTTCACACTTACCGCGTATTGGTTCTGTGCGGAAAACAAGCAAATACGCACGATCTCGCACAAAAGTAAAGGTGATAGTGCATCTCCTTGCTTTAGCCCACAGTGAATTGGAAACGCATCTGACAGAAATTGACGTATACGAACTCTGCTGTACGTTTCACTGAGACACATTTTAATTAATCGAACTAGTTTCTTGGGAATACCAAATTCAGTAAGAATATCATATAAAATTTCCCTCTTAACTGATTATTATTATTATTATTATTATTATTATTATTATTATTATTATTATTATTATTATTATTATTATTATTAGTCTCCCGGCTATTCTTGAATATTCATTTGATGGAAAATAATACGACTTATATTTGTATATATATGTCATTATTATTAATATATCCATGAAATCATTATTGATGCATTTATTAAGAGTTCTCACGGCAGAAGATGTGCGGTTTGATAATAAGAAGCAGGTTGGTTTGCGTTGTAAGAATATACATGCGAGATTATCGTAACGCTGATTGGCAGAAATTCAAAGATTACATATCTAAATCACTCCCTCATTTTCCAATCACGAAACACGAAGACTTAGACACCGCAGAGACTTTGTTTGTACAGGTGCTTAATGAAGCTATTCAAGACTCCATACCACAAAAACGATATACCACTGACCGTCGCCGCGCATTACCTCCAGACATCTTAAAAATCATAAAGACAAAAAGAGCAGCACACAGACTCTACATGCGCACCCATGAAGATGAAGACAGACGCCTCTACCGCTCACTACAAGAAGATGTCAAAGACGCTATACAGAGATACGAGACGCGACGATGGGACAAATTCATTCAGAAAGTCGACAAAGACAGACTAAACGCTCCCAAGCGATTTTGGGAAACCATAAAGCGTATTAGGGGCAAGTACCAATATACTTCCCCCCATTACGCAACAGACAACAAACGATTATTGACACACCAGGCAAACTGGAAGTCTTCCGACAGTTTCTATCCAACACGCACACAACACCTATACATCCAGATTTCGACCAAGATCATTACCATTTCATCACAGATCATATCAATAACCATCCTATCCTCTATAATCCACTCCCAGCACCAGCACCACGTTCAACCGACGACTCCATCATTGATGACATCACCATACTAGACATCTCACTTGCCCTTCAAACATGCAAGAACTCAGCACCAGGACCTGATGGTATCACATACCAAACACTTAAACAACTCCCGCCGACAGCCCTTAATTTTCTTGCTGGTCTTTTCACCCTCTCTTTGAAACTTGGACACGCTCCGACACGCTGGAGACATTCACACATACTTCTATTTCCAAAACCTGGTAAAGACGCCTCAGACCCCGCCAACTACCGACCCATAAGCCTCACCCCGACTATTGCCAAGTTAATGGAGAAAGTACTCGTTTCACGCTTGCAGGTTTACCTGCGCGACCGAAATATGATTCCCGATTCTCAGGCGGGCTTCAGACCGGGAGTCCAGCCGACTGATCAGCTGATACGGGTACTTACCCCCATTGAGAGAGGCCTACTCTAAACGACATTACTCAATCATGGTAGCTCTCGACGCCAGACGAGCCTTTGACACAGTATGGCTGGACGCCTTGCGATATAAATTAACAAACATGGAATTTCCACACGAAATAACACGCTGGATCTCCAGCTTCCTGAAAAACCGATCTGGCCAGGTGCGTCTTGGCAGACAAGATCTGTCCCGCACCTTCCAAATCGAAGCAGGAGTTCCCCAGGGCAGCGTGATTTCCCCCTGCTCTATAACATATATGTATCTGACATCCCTCAACCCAACAACAATCAAGTGGGCCTGGCACAGTTTGCTGACGATGTGGCATTCTGGGTCACCCATCCCCGCTTACGATCCGCCAGGGTACTAATAGACAACGCCCTGAGACAGTACACTGAGTGGGCCAACACCTGGAGGATTACCATCAACACCGAAAAAACCCAAACCTGTGTCTTCCGCCCTTCTTTAAAATCACGAATCACAAACAGACAACACATTACCATCGGACAAGCACTAATACCACTCCAACACAAAGTAACATATCTAGGCATTCCACTCACATCAAAACTCTCTTGGACTACAATAGCGCAAACAATATGGGACAAATACAACAAAGCCACTAAAGCAGTAAGCTACCTAAGCGGCATTAGACGACAAGGCTGCCACGCCAACACATTACTACACCTATATAAAGCACTGGTTCGATCCCAGTGCACCTACTCCTCCTACTTTCTATTGCAATCTTCACCCTCAACACAAAAGAAATTTGAGTCCCGTGAAAGGAAATTATTGCGCCAGATATTTCGACTACCCAAACATACTAGAAACGACACAGTATACATCCACACTAAAACGAAACCACTCTCCACTCACCTAATCCGAACAGTCACTAAATACACACACTTCGCACTACGTCGCTCATACACACAACATATGTTTAACAATCCTCCACACACCAACAAGAACACAACCATTGAAAAACTCCTACAAGCCTATCAAGATCACTTCAATCCACAAAATAACCATTAAACTCTCCCCCTCTCTCCCACTCTACAACACCCCTCGTCCCCGGAGTCGGCCCATTCGCGGCCTGTCTCCCACAAATACTCCACAAGAATGCCGTCGTTGAGGAATGCACATACATGTCATGGACCAGAACCCGACACATACAATTAATAACCCACCTTCATCTACAACGAGAGGAAATCGAAATCAAATACCCCACCCACAACATAACGTACCAGCGAACATCTCTCCGACTGCTGGATAGCTGAAGTCAAAATGACAACGCACAAACACAAGGATAACAACAATATAAACAAATTGTGACTGCCCTCACCACTGCCTAGTGATGCATGATAGCTATCTTTCAATAACTAAACAATAAATAAATACATTCAAAATTCACGCAAGCCCAGTAAATAATTTACATCACAAAGAGTTCATGGTTACTCCTCAAATAACAACAAATCAAAACTTAAAATCTGCTTCTTAAATCTTCTTTCTTACTTTCTACCCACCTGTCTTCTTTCCACGTCTCAATCTCAATCTCATAAAAGCCCTAAACATCCAACTTTCTAATAACACTGCACTCACAAGCACTCACGGTCGAAGAGGGCATTGTAATGTAAGACCCTAAAACGACCGCTGGCTCTGCCAGCAATCAACTCTGACACCGTTGTAAGAAAAGGGTTAAACAAATTCCTCTATCGAAGCTGCTGAAGCGGTTGCGACTGCGGGTCCCGCAAGTTGATCAAGTTTATCGAAATTCTATGTCTATAAACTCAAAACACCTTGGCCTCAAGAGGGTAGATAAGACCCTAAGACAGGCAGTATCCCTGCAACAGTGATAGTGTAACAGCTCCACCACACGTGTTCCCATATTCCTTTTATTTATGGTTTTTTTTTTTTTTTTGTAATGATGGAGAGTATTGCAATAAGCCTATATTGCAAACCTAATTTCGATAAACGATATATATTGCAGAAAATATATTGATATGAATAATTTCGAGGGAAAAATTGTTCCGGGGCCGGGTATCGAATCCGGGACCTTTGGGTCGATACCCGGCCTCGGAACAATTTTTCCCTCGAAATTATTCAAATTAACTTTACAGGGAGTTATTCCTGAAAGCTTGATTTGCAATATATTGATATGTCGAACAATTATCGATATATCGCTATCCGTAAACAAATTGCATTTTCAGGCGTACATTTACGGTATTAAAATAAAATTACTTACATTTTAATATTCCTTTTTACCATTGAAATTAACATCATGACAGTCAAAAACATAAATGTAAAATTGTAACAATAAACAATACATTTTGAATACCATATGATTTAGGTCCTAACCTAAATCAAAATTTTTGGTGGAAGCAAGGGAGCTTAAATGATACAGTGGGAAAGAGTTAAGTGACCTCTACATGGTTGAGTATTTGATATTGGAACACGATTCAATTATTCTAATGTTATATAGGATTCAATCCAGGACACATATAATGCTCCTTCTACCCAACAACGTAATCATTTTTAAATGTAAGTAACCGTACTTAGAATGTTACAAGTTTTAACAAACTTCACAAATGATTTGATACAATCCTTCTATAGTAAGTTCCCATTGCAAGTTATTGTTACACTCCAACATTTTTAATCGCCATTCTGTAATATAAAGATGTCATTCCAATCAGATTTTCATACGATCGAACCCAAGGACTTCTGGAGAAAGAACTAAGGAAGAGTCTAGTGAAGTGCTTTGTGTGGAGTGTAGCATTGTATGGGGCAGAAACATGGACATTACTACGAAGTGAAGAAAAGCGAATAGAAGCATTTGGAATGTGGCTATAGAGAAGGATGGAGCGTGTGAAATGGACAGAGTAAGAAATGAGCGTTGGAAAGAGTGGAATAAGATAGAATGATGCTGAAACTGATGAGGAAGAGAAAAAGGAATTGGCTGGGTCTCTGGCCGAGAAGAAACTGCCTACTGAAGGATGCACTGGAAGGAATGGTGAACGGGAGAAGAGTTTGGGGCAGAAGAAGATATCAGATGATAGACGACATTAAGATATATGGATCATATGAGGAGACTATGAGGAAGGGAGAAAAAAGGAAAGATTGGAGAATGTGGGTTTGCAGTGAATGATCTGCACTTGGACAGAACAGTATGAGTGAAAGAATGTTTCAATATCAAATACTGACCCATATAGAGGTCACTTATCTCTTTCCCTTTGTATCATTTAAGCTCATCTTACCTCCACCATAATTCTTATTTAGGTTACGAACTAAATAATAACTATGGCACTGAAAATGTATTGTTTATCGTTGCAATTTTAATTTAATCTTTTGACTGCTATGTTAATTTCAATGCTAATAAGGAATAGGCTATTAACATTTAAGTAAGTTTATTGTAATAAATGTTCACCTGCAAATGTAATTGCATTAGAATCTAATAATTTGCTAACGGAAGAGCGATATAACATTAATCGTTTCGATACATCCATACATTTTCTGGGATATATATCGTTTATCGAAATTAGGTTTGCAATATATTGCAATATCAATATATCGGTATTTAAATAATTTCCCCCATCTCTAGTACTGCATATTAAACAGTTTGAATTCTAATTTCAGACCAGCCAATTAGAGAAAGACATTGATTGGATTGGATATTTCAAGGTTGCACATGTAACTGCTCACCTTCATTAACGCCATCTCTCAAAGAATTATCGGAGTTAACTACTGTGGATTTTGTTGTTCACAATAATTCCACAAGAACCAAAACAAAAAAAAAAAAAAAAAAATTTATGAGAAAACAGATATATTATACGATGTACTTACTTACTGGCTTTTAAGGAACCCGGAGGTTCATTGCCGCCCTCACATAAGCCCGCCATCGGTCCCTATCCTGAGCAAGATTAATCCATTCTCTATCATCATATCCCACCTCCCTCAAATCCATTTTAATATTATCCTCTCATCTACGTCTCGGCCTCCCAAAAGGTCTTTATCCCTCCGGCTTCCCAACTAACACTCTATATGCATTTCTGGATTAGCCCATACGTGCTACATGCCCTGCCCATCTCAAACGTCTGGATTTAATGTTCCTAATTATGTCAGGTGAAGAATACAATGCGTGCAGTTCTGTGTTGTGTAACTTTCTCCGTTCTCCTGTAACTTCATCCCAAATATTTTGCTAAGCACCTTATTCTCAAACACCCTTAACCTATGTTCCTCTCTCAATGTGAGAGTCCAAGTTTCATAACCATAAAGAACAACCGGTAGCATAACTGTTTTATAAATTCTGACTTTCAGATTTTTTGACAGCAGACTGGATGATAAAAGCTTCTCAACCGAATAATAACAGGCATTTCCCATATTTATTGTGTGTTTAATTTCCTCCCGAGTATCATTTATATTTGTTACTGTTGCTCCCAGATATTTGAACTTCTCCACCTCTTCAAAAGATAAATTTCCAATTTTTATATTTCCATTTCGTACAATATTCTGGTCACGATACATAATCATATACTTCGTCTTTTCGGGATTTACTTCCAAACGTACCGCTTTACTTGCTTCCAGTAAAATTCCCGTGTTTTCCCTAATCGTTTGTGGATTTTCTCCTAACATATTCACGTCATCCTCATAGACAAGCAGCTGATGTAACCCGTTCAATTCCAAACCCTCTCTGTTATCCTGGACTTTCCTAATGGCATACTCTAGAGCAAAGTTAAAAAGTAAAGGTGATAGTGCATCTCCTTGCTTTAGCCCACAGTGAATTGGAAACGCATCTGACAGAAACTGACCTATACGGACTCTACTGTAAGTTACATTCAGAACAAAATATCCAAACAGTATTTTAAAACAAAATTTTGAATCTAATATTCAAACACTATTTCAATATAGAATTTTCAATCTAATAAGGAAACAGTATTTTAATACAAAATTTTGAATCTAATATTCAAATCGGTTTCCGGGTGACTTAACTTTGAAATATAAAAATATAAATAGCTGAATGATTCGCGCCCCTATTGGTTTATATTATTCACATACAGAATGGTAGACATTTAAACAAATTTATTTACACAACAGGTAAGTTCACATAGGATACTACAGTATAAGTTTTGTTACAATGTACAACAATCCTTAACATTCCATTCATGATATAAAAAACCTCTAACCTGCGTGCTTACATTCAGTAACGTAGTTCGCAAAAGAGAGTCCAATAGTAATATACGTTACAAGAGCGGTATGTTGACGTTTTCATGTTCGAGGAAAAGATTGAAAAAGCGAAACTTAGTTGAGCTTTTTTAATTTCCGAGAACATGAAAACAAACATACCGTTCGTGTATCGTACATTATTTTGTGCGAAGATCGTTTATTACATACCTGAAAGACGAATTTCTAATTAGTTGCAATGAAATCTCCATCTTGGTTTCTGTTTAATGGCGGCAACTACGGAACACCAAAATATCTTTCTTCAACATTGTCGCTGTAAAATGTTTTCTGTGTTTACTATACTCCAGCAGGCCGTGATATACGTCTGTCTTTTTCCCCCCAGTCTATAAATGCGAACTTAAAACAAACGGTAAGGTTATGTAATGATTTATTTTTCATTTTAATATTTTAACAATATTATTTATATAACATATTGCAGTAATAACATCGGCATCTGGAATCTTGTTGATTTTTTCACGGCTTCCTTAATGTTGCTTGTATCAGGAATGCAATAAGTTTCGTGGAGTAGTAGACTTTACTTAATTTTTGCAAATATTTAAAAACAATAAATAACATTGCAATTTAGGTGAAATTGCAGTGGTAAGTTTCCAATTTATAATTGTTACTATGTTAAACGTCTCTAAATATAATATGTTAAAAGCCTAAAGCAGTAAAATGAATGTCGCGCTTAAGCGGTAAGAAGAGGGAAATTGTTATGTGTGTTACGTTGGGAATTCTGAATGTGGAATTTTAGACTTACCACGTATTGGTTCTGTGCGGAAAACAAGCAAATACGCACGATCTCGCACAAAAGTAATATGTTTTCCAAATGCGAAATAACCACAAAATTGACAAAAAAAAATTATACAGACGATTTTTATTCACCGTAAAACAGTATCCCGTAATTGATTAGTGAGCATAGTTACAAGAAAGATATATACCCACAGCATAAATTCCCGCTGTAGTACTTAAACAGCTTTTATTTGAAACAATTTTTCATTTGGAGTCTAACAAATAATTTATTTTGGAACGAGCTAGATAAACGGGACATTCTGTCCACAAGGTACGAACCCCAGGCACTGCACACATGCCACGTTCAGCTACAGACAGATCAGCTATATTTATATGCTAATAAATGTTGGCAGCACTGATGTGTGAATTCGTTAAGATAAATGTCCCTAAAGCCATATTTTCTAGCTATATTTTAGCTGCAATGTCCATCTCGTCGCAGAAATGGTCGCACAGAAAATAAAAGCAAACAAGAAGAGATATGTCGGCAATTAAACAGGGCACAGCCTGTGACGCTTCTGGGCACGTGACACCGGTTTGATTGAGAGTGGGGGATTATGAAACGCAGATCATAAAACGAATGCATCAGAATGCTCGTCATGTTGCATAACACACAGGGGGAGATGGAGGGTGGAGAGAAACCTGAGAGGAAAGGAAGAAAAGAGATGGGAGAGAAAAAGTAGAATAAGAATTGGGGTAGGCTGTGTTGGTGATACACCCGTGGGGCTTTATGTGTGTGGATCCGTGTTGTACAGTCAGGGGTTTGATGTAGAAATTGGCTCAGAAATTAAAAGACAAGTTAACAGAAGTAGGCCTATCATATCATTTATTAAAGGACGTTTGGTATGAGAAGTAACAAACTCAGGGGCTATGGTGTACTGCCTTGTAATTTCACTCAGTTCATTTGTGTTATATTTTCTCTCGCACGTACTCCGGCAGAGACGCTCGGCTGGGACTTGCAACTTACAGATAATCAGGTCTGTTTTTTGTTATTAATGGTAAACGCGAAAATGACAGACATGTTCCAAGATGGTTTCTTCATAAATGTAATAGGTTTATAACGGCAAAATTTGTCGCGAAATGTAGCAAAAATTGGCAGTTTCTGCGAAAAAAGAAAACATTTCTGCGTTGAAAGCGAAAAATGGGAATGTTTTGATTTTCTCAGTAAAGTTTCTCAAAGGATTGTTGAAATTACACCTGATTGTTAATGTTGTTTTATATACAGGGTGTTTCAGGAGTACTTTGATAAACCTTGGGGATGTTTCTCATACCAAAACAAGAATGAAAGTTCATATAAACATATGTCCGAAAATCCTTAGTTTTTTAGTTATTAATGAGAGGACATAATGAAACATCTGTTACATATTGCCAGCTTTGTAGCAAGTGTTGCAACTTTAATTAATTCAGAAACTCATAACAAATGTTCATAGTGTTCTCCTCTTGCTTCCATTTTCATTCTTATGGATTTTTGAATTTGTTAAAATTACAACACTTGCTACCAAGCTGACAATATTTAACAGATGTGTCATTATGTCCTTTCATTAATAACTAAAAAAAACTAAGGATTTTCGGACATATGTTTATATGAACTTATTTTCTTCTTTTGTTGTGAGGAACATGCCCCTAAGGTTTGTCAAAGTATTTCTGAAACACCCTGTATAATTGCTGTATATACTATAAGTTTCAATTGGGTTTTCCACAGCAATGTGAAGCTTTAAAATGCAGGTTCCTCACAATTTTCTAAACTTTGAATTGTTGCCCTTTGTGGAAGTGTTTTGTAAGTTTGTTATGACTGATGTGTTCTTTGTAACGTGTTTGAAATGATCTGCCTGTCTGCCCTATGTAGAACTTGTTGCAGGTGTTACATTTGAGTTTGTATACGCCTGTATTTGTTTCTTTGTGTTATTTGTGTGTTGAGATGATTTTGTAGAGTGTTATTTGTTCCGTATGCGATGTTGTAATTTAATTTCTTGAATGAGGTTGCAATCTTGTATGTTTTTGTTTTAGTATGAGTTACAAAACACTTCCACATATGCAGAACACATTACAAATGCTAACCACACCTATAGAAACACCAACACAGACATGGAAATTCTACACATCCAACCAAAAAACCAGAAACTAAACACACTAGGACAATACGATATCTACAGACACACAAATACACATCCAAATGAAATTCTGAACATACAACTCAATTTCAGAACACACACTCTTTGACTCCACATTACACTATACAAACACACCCCCACAGGAAACAAAACAAAAGGCGCCAAGATCAGCAACAAC
Source organism: Periplaneta americana (assembly GCA_025594305.2). Lineage (NCBI taxonomy): Eukaryota > Metazoa > Arthropoda > Insecta > Blattodea > Blattidae > Periplaneta > Periplaneta americana. The sequence goes on along the minus strand of JAJSOF020000021.1, from coordinate 2,750,256 downwards.
CAGTTCTGAAGAAGACCAATAACAGGCCAAAACATGTTGACCAGGTACAGTAATATTAGACATGGAAAATATATATAATAAATATTCCGATGTGATATAGTGTTAAAAGTTGTGTAATCAAGATGTACTAGTGGCTTGTGCAGCAAATGCTGCAAACTAAGTTCATTAGAATTTCAAATAAACATTTTTCAGGTTTATTTTCAATGAAGAATTTCAGACATTCTGAAAGTTATTTGCTTCCATAATAATGAAAGATACTCTATCTCCAGCCAATAGTGAAGAGAACCACGCATATAAATATCTACAGCACACCGCCATTAAATATATGAAAAAGACCCAACCCCACTCGATTAATAACTATAAAAATATTTGATTTTTAATAATATTATTATCTTACGTAAGATTTATAGCTTTCAGTAACATATACTATATAGCCGCCACTCAGTAAAATATAGAAATTCAGATCTAATTTAAGATATTCTCTACATCTACTTATATAACCCCAAAACGTTTCACTTTCATATCATCAATAAAGCATTAATATGTATAATTAATGAAAAATAGTCACATCATGGCATTAACTATAATAATATTTCATTTCTAATGGTAATAATGTCATCAAACCACCTCAAGCTTTGTATATTTTAATATCCAATACACAGCTGTACTCAAAAAATTACACACCGCAGAATCAGACCTGTAAGTTATTCTTAGTAAGTCTTGAAGTTTTTAATAACCAATTGAATTTGAGCTCTAAATATTTCACCAATCCTGCAGGTCATGGCCTTCGTGTAATAGCCAGTTGTTTATTGTAGTTTGTGTTTTGTTTTATACTGAAATGCAACTCGGCCGTGAATGCAATTAATTAGTTCTCAAAACTGACGAAAGATTGATTTTGGAAAATAGGAAAATTATGTAGGAAAACTTACGCTTCACCGAAAGTTACTATTTTTCTGAAAATCCTTGAATGCCAAGCTTCAAAATGACGGGTCATTTATTAAAATCCGTTCAGCCGTTTTCTCGTAATTTACATTACCATTTCAAATTATATATATATTAATTTTCTAATTAACCCTCCATTTAATCACAAACGTTATATAAATTTTCAGTTAATTTAAGTGTACCTTATGGTATCTTATGATATGCAAGGTTATTTCACGTACACCCTGTATATTTGATCGTATATTCTAGCCAGTTTTCTTACGAAATATAAGAAGAAATAATGTCAACGGAGAAGACGGGAACAAATAAACTAGGTGGAAAGGAAATAAGCAGAGAAGACGAAAGGAAGATGACAAAGAAGACACATAGTTACAAAAGGAAGAAACTAGAAAGCAGTGATGAAGGTTTGGAATTTAAATTATAAAGGGCACAAGAAATTGCAGAAAAAGATGCGGAGTTGGAATAAGAAAAACGGATCAGGAGTAGAAACATCAACAAGGAGAGGACCGCCGTAAGTCTGCTGGCAGAGGAGGGGGAGACAATTACAGTGGGGGGGGGAGAAGGATCCTTAAGTAGGAAAACTTCTTCAGTGGAAGAGGAAGCGGCAAGAAGGGTTTGTCGAGAGAGGTGAGCCTTCTTTTTATACGTCGTAAGAGTAAAGTTCTTGGAACACGCTCAAAACACAATCCGCACACATTTCATGCGACTGTCCCAGACACAAATGGCTGGAACCTTTCAACTAACCGGCAGGGCTGCCAACTGCTGCAGCAGGAATTGTAATTACGGCCAAGTGGACAAATGACAAATACTGGAACGTGAACATTATCAGCTGATAGTTGTCATCAAAGGAACTGGGTTCGAACACCGACGAGTGTTGTGCGGTTTGTGCTTTAAGAAGATGAAGATTTGTGCTGATACCGGTATCCCGCGAGTACTTCGTCACTCAACACTAGTGACCGTACTTTGTCCCATCAAACTGCAAGATTAAGTACGTATTACTGGGGTTTTTAAGCGTGTAGATCTAGCAAGAGAATTACTTGACTGACGGCTCAGGCGACTCTTGTTTCGTCAAGTGGGGCAGAAAAAAATATGGACCGCTTTGTTATTACACTGCTACTACTACTTACTGGCTTTTAAGGAACTCGGAGGTTCATTGCCGCCCTCACATAAGCCCGCCATCGGTCCCTATCCTGAGGAAGATTAATCCAGTCTCTATCATCATATCCCACCTCTCTCAAATCCATTTTAATGTTATCCTCCCATCTACGTCTCGGCCTCCCTAAAGGTATTTTTCCCCTCCGGCCTCCCAACTAACACTCTATATGCATTTCTGGATTCGCCCATACGTGCTACATGCCCTGCCCATCTCAAACTTCTGGATTTAATGTTCCTAATTATGTCAGGTGAAGAATACAATGCGTGCAGTTCTGTGTTGTGTAACTTTCTCCATTCTCCTGTAACTTCATCCCTCTTAGCCCCAAATATTTTCCGAAGCACCTTATTCTCAAACACCCTTAACCTATGTTCCTCTCTCAGAGTGAGAGTCCAAGTTTCACAACCATACAGAACAACCGGTAATATAACTGTTTTATAAATTCTAACTTTCAGATTTTTTGACAGCAGACTGGATGATAAAAGCTTCTCAATCGAATAATAACAGGCATTTTCCATATTTATTCTGTGTTTAATTTCCTCCCAAGTATGGTTTATATTTGTTACTGTTGCTCCCAGATTTTTTAACTTCTCTACCTCTTCAAAAGATAAATTTCCAATTTTTATATTTCCATTCCGTACAATATTCATATACTTTGTCTTTTCGGGATTTACTTCCAAACCTATCTCTTTACTTCCTTCAAGTAAAATTTCCGCGTTTTCCCTAATCGTTACTAGAATACGCTATTGTTACTATTTACACTATATCAAATAATGAAGGCCTACATTGATCGAACATTTACAGCATTTACCAATAACCAAAAAATGTATCTAAAAATAGGCTTAAGGACTATACTAATAGACGGTAGTATATTATACACACTATTTAAAGGGTATAATTGATGTTTTGTTATTTGAAGTGTTGCATCAGTGAAGAAGTGGGTTGTGTCAGTGAATTATGTTTGTGTCACTCAAGTTTTATAGTTTATAGTGATAGTGCAAAGTATTTGAGCGAAGAAGTTACAGGAGAATGGAGAAAGTTACACAACACAGAACTGCACGCATTGTATTCTTCACCTGACATGATTAGGAACATTAAATTCAGACGTTTGAGATGGACAGGGCATGTAGCACGTATGGGCGAATCCAGAAATTCATATAGAGTGTTAGTTGGGAGACCGAAAGGGAAAAAGAACTTTGGGGAGGCCGAGACGTAGATGAGAGGATAATATTAAAATGGATTTGAGGGAGGTGGGATATTATGACAGAGACTGGATTAATCTTGCTCAGGATAGGGACCGATGGCGGGCTTATGTGAGGGCAACAATGAACCTCCGGGTTCCTTAAAAGCCAGTAAGTAAGTAAGTAAGTAAGTAATTGCGAAGTATTTGAACAGTGAAATGTTTTTGAAGTGTTAGTGAAATCAAGATAGAATCAGTGAAATGTGTCGTAGTTCCAGTGCAGTGAGTTGTCAGCGAAATGAGTGTAATGTGGAAACGTACTTTTGCAGGTATGAAGATATCATACTCGTGGGTTTCAGTTCGAACTTAGGGTTAAGATACAAATTAGATTTATTTTAAATGCTTTTTTTAAGTGATCGTGCTTCATTTAATTTAGGATGCTCCTTGATAATATTATTATACTATTGTTATTTTATTATTATTAATATTATTATTATTATTATTATTATTTTTACTATTATCCATTCAATGTATAGAAGTATTAGAATACGGCAATGTCTTTGCTAATATTATTTGCATAATCCTTATACACAAATTGGTAGTAATAATCAACTCCTTTCCCTAATATTTTATAATATTAATTATTGTAAACCAATTATTGTAATCTATGTTCTTTATTTTCTTGTTAACTCAAGTATTTAATTTGTACCATAGTTGTTCATTTTAATGTATTAATTGTATTACTGTGCTTGACTTTTATTGGCCAATGGCTGTTGTCCAGCACATAAATAAATAAATAAATAAATAAATAAATAAATAAATAAATAAATAAATAAATAATAATATTTATTATTATTATATTATAAAAACATAAAAGATTCAATACTGATGTCTCTTGCCAAATTTTCTGTAATTGCTTATTCTTTTTCAACACCTGACTCTCTTTTAATACTATACTACACACTAGTGAGATCGAAACTCGAATATGCATCTGTAGTTTGGAACTCTATTATTAGTTCTGATTCGGCAAAACTTGAAAATATTCAAAGGAAATTTATGTCATTATGTTCTTACCGATTCCTGCCTAATAACTCCGGGTATAACTATGATCAAAAATGCGAGCACTTTAAATGTCGAAGCCTGTATGCCAGACGTCATGATCTCGATTACTTATTCTTATGCAAGGTCCTTAAAGGTGACATTAATTGTCAATCTTTCTTAAACAGTGTCAGCCTTTGTATTCCTATGAAGGACATGAGACATCACAAACTCTTCTATATTAGAAATTCTGAATCTTCTCGCCGGTCTCCAGATGTATTAAACATGCTAACTTACATGTAGGCGATTTCGATCCATTCAATGTGTAGAAGTATTAGAATATGGCAATGTCTTTGCTAATATTATTTGCATACTCCTTATACACAAATTGGTAGTATGAATCAACTCCTTTCCCTAATATTTTATAGTATTAATTATTGTAAATTAATCATTGTAATCTATGTTCTTTATTTTGTTGTTAACACAAGTATTTAAGTTGTACCATAGTTGTTCATTTTAATGCATTAATTGTATCACTATGCTGGACGTTTATTGGCCAATGGCTGTTGTCCAGCACATACAGACGTGGACAAATTATTAACAAAATTGACGATTTTTATGATTAATTCTATTTACAAAATTTTACTTTTCAATTTAGACTACAGTTGACAATTCTGCATATTTCTATCATTAGAGTAGATAGAAATATGCAAAAATTTCAAATGTAGGCTATTCTAAATTGAAGAGTCAAATTTTATAAAAGAAATATATATAATAAAATTTTCAATTTTGCTAATAATTTGTAAATATTATGCAAAAATGTCAGCTGCAGTCTAAAAGGAAGAGTAAAATTTTGTAAAAATATATAATAAAAATTTTCAGTTGTGCTAATAATTTGGAAATATCCAAAATGTCACCTGTAGTCCAAATTGAATAGTCGAATTTTGTAAAAAAATGTATTTAAAAAATCTTCACTTTTGCTAATAATTTGTAAATATGCGAAAATATCAATTGTAATCTAAATTGAAGAGTGAAATTTTGTAAAAATATAAAATAAAAATCTTCGATTTCTCTAATAATTTGGAAATACCCAAAGATATCAACTATAGTCTAAATTGAAGAATCATAGTTTGTAAATATCAATAAATAAATATCAATTATGATTATTATTACTACTATTATTACGATTATATTATCATTTTTATTATTATTATTCTTATTATTTTATTATTATTAATAATAATATTATTATTATTATTATTATTATTATTATTATTATTATTATTATTATTATTATTATTATTATTATTATTATTATTATTATTCCATTGTTTTCGGTATTGATGTTATCTGTAGTTGTGAAGTATAAACACTATAATTATATACTCTACACCACCTCTGACTGAGGTTCTGGCTGATATGTACATCTATCATCAGGCAGTACATCTCACTTGACGATATGTGTCAGAGGAAGAACAATTGTTTGTATGCATCTGAAGGCTGATTAGTGTAATACAGTACGTAGCTAGTCAGTGATGTATGCAATGGAGGGGGGAAAGAAACTGGATCCTACCCCATTATACTCCACGTGTAGTTGCCTCCAGACCTGTCTTCGGACATTTGACTAAACAGCAGTACTTTGTATGCAATGATTTTAATAATAAGATTGTTACATGCAACGCTTTGAGGCCAAGAAGATGTAGACAAAAGCAGGACCCATCCAAAGTTATGTTTATTGCTTACACAATACCACATAAAGTATACGTGCATATCCATTCAATTCATTGCGTTACATCATATTGTGAACATGTAGCATTCTCTACCACCACTGCGCCTGGTTGTGCGGCATCACATCTTACACAGGCTGTATGGCTTGCATACGTAACAGGAGATTGCCAGGCGGAACGCACCAAGTTTAAACGCACACAAATTATTAAACGCGAGCCGTGTTAGCTCGCAGCTTCAGGCGATCGTGACATCGTGACCAGACGTTCAGCGCTTAGAGTGGGAAATGAGAAATTCATCTTCCTGTACTTGACTTCGAACTTCTCTGCAAGTTTCTCTCGGATATAACACTGCAATAAATATAGCGAAGTCCGTGACATGAAACAACGCGGATTGATTTAACATATACAGGGTGTAATGAATGTATGCTGACAAACAGTGGTAAACCTAGAGCACGTTTCACTGAACAATCGCATTAAGGGGAGAGGATGGTATTTTTTTAAACTTTTTTTCCTATTTGTTGTAAAATATAATTTTTTTGTATGTAGAGAGCTCATAGTTGTGGCAACACAACCAAATAAAAATATTTGAAAAAAAAAAAATTATTTGGGGGCCCAAATTTGAAAAAAAAATACACGCAATGCACTATTGTACTAAAACCGATATATCTAAACCGTTTTTAAAGGTAGATTCAAACAGTGTTTTTGCAATGTATTTGCAGAAGAATGTTCTACAAACTGTCTGTAACAGAATTTTGATATTAGTCCGTAAGTTTGTAAAATAAACATTTAAAATTTAATAATTTTCTGATTTCCTTTCTTGCAAACAAATGGACGTATTTTTAAAATGAAATCAATTAACAAAATTCTGTTACAGAGAAACGTTTCCTAATAGTCTAAAGAATGTGTGTTCTAAATTTCATGCATGTATCTTTAATAGTTCAGAAATTATATCCATTTTTGTCTGCCAATGTAGCAAAAAAAAAATGAAGTTACTGGAAACCGATAAAAGCGGGCGTGTGATTTAAAAATCCATAGCGCAGGAAGTTTAAAAATGACGTCTCAACATCCGATAAGGGCACAAATGTCCACAAAATGTTATGCAATGCATTCCACGCATATCAAAGGGTATTTTAAAGAAAAAGAAAAATGTTTTAAAAAATTTAATTTACCGGAAACAACAATAAAAGTGGGCGAGTGGTTTAAAAATCCATAACGCAGGAAGTTTAAAAATGACGTCTCAACATCCGATAAGGGCACAAATACCCACAACATGGTATGCAATGCATTCCACACATATCACAGGGTATTTTAAAGAAAAAGAAAAATGTTGTTAAAAATTTAATTTACCGGAAACAACAATGAAAGTGGGCGAGTGGTTTAAAAATCCATAACGCAGGAAGTTTAAAAATGACGTCTCAACATCCGATAAGGGCACAAATACCCACAACATGGTATGCAATGCATTCCACACATATCAAAGGGTATTTTAAAGAAAAAGAAAAATGTTGTTAAAAATTTAATTTACCGGAAACAACAATGAAAGCGGGCGTGTGATTTAAAAATCCATAGCGCAGGAAGTTTAAAAATGACGTCTCAACATCCGATAAGGGCACAAATACCCACAACATGGTATGCAATGCATTCCACACATATCAAAGGGTATTTTAAAGAAAAAGAAAAATGTTGTTAAAAATTTAATTTACCGGAAACAACAATGAAAGCGGGCGTGTGATTTAAAAATCCATAGCGCAGGAAGTTTAAAAATGACGTCTCAACATCCGATAAGGGCACAAATACCCACAACATGGTATGCAATGCATTCCACACATATCAAAGGGTATTTTAAAGAAAAAGAAAAATGTTGTTAAAAATTTAATTTACCGGAAACAACAATAAAAGTGGGCGAGTGGTTTAAAAATCCATAACGCAGGAAGTTTAAAAATGACGTCTCAACATCCGATAAGGGCACAAATACCCACAACATGGTATGCAATGCATTCCACACATATCACAGGGTATTTTAAAGAAAAGAAAAATGTTGTTAAAAATTTAATTTACCGGAAACAACAATGAAAGTGGGCGAGTGGTTTAAAATCCATAGCGCAGGAAGTTTAAAAATGACGTCTCAACATCCGATAAGGGCACAAATACCCACAACATGGTATGCAATGCATTCCACACATATCAAAGGGTATTTTAAAGAAAAAGAAAAATGTTGTTAAAAATTTAATTTACCGGAAACAACAATGAAAGTGGGCGAGTGGTTTAAAAATCCATAACGCAGGAAGTTTAAAAATGACGTCTCAACATCCGATAAGGGCACAAATACCCACAACATGGTATGCAATGCATTCCACACATATCAAAGGGTATTTTAAAGAAAAAGAAAAATGTTGTTAAAAATTTAATTTACCGGAAACAACAATGAAAGCGGGCGTGTGATTTAAAAATCCATAGCGCAGGAAGTTTAAAAATGACGTCTCAACATCCGATAAGGGCACAAATACCCACAACATGGTATGCAATGCATTCCACACATATCAAAGGGTATTTTAAAGAAAAATAATTTTTTTTTGAAAATATAATTTACCGGAAACAACAATGAAAGTGGGCGAGTGGTTTAAAAATCCATAACGCAATAAGTTTAAAAATGGCGACTCAACATTCGATAAGGGCACAAATACCCACAAAATGTTATGATATGCATTCCACACATATCAAAGGGTATTTTAAAGAAAAAGAATTTTTTTTTAAATTTAATTTACTTAAAACAACAATGAAATTGGGCAAGTGGTTTAAAAATCCATAGCGCAGGAAGATTAAAAATGACGTCTCAACATCCGATAAGGGCACAAATACCCACAAAATGTTATGCAATGCATTCCACACATATCACAGAGTATTTTAAAGAATTTCTTCCTTTTTGAAAATTTACTCGTTTTTCTCCAAAAAAAATACCATCCTCTCCCCTTAAATAAGGATGTCTTCTATCTCACACTATAGTTTTAATGGTATTTGTATCATTTTTATAGGACGGGTAATAGCCAGTGAGCAGAAAAACGACTGAATTTTTAACAGAGTTTTCGCACCCTACTCATACGCTAAACTGTTAACGCTATGATGACGTCATTCACGAAAGAGCGAATCAAAGCCATTCATCTCACGTTAGCAGACCCGCTATCCCTAGGCGGATAACGTGGAAGTGAACGAAGTTTACTGTAGGCCTAATTCGGTGTTAAAACTTGACATCTCGTTTGAGGTTTACCACTGTGGACGATACTCATCTACTTAGAACAACTCAAAATGGATAAATTATTCAGTCCGAAGTATAAGAAGGCTCAGGGAAGAATTTTTCGTTTAGAGTCGTGAGTACTCCGCCAAGTGAAAAACTCTCCTTTGTTTAACTCGGTGTAACTCGTAAACCAGTAAAGATTTTGGGTAGCGACCACTTTTAGAAGTAATTTCCAGTCTTTCTCAACATTTCTTTCGCTTTGACCCCCCATCTAACGCGAAAAATAAAAAAGTTTGCCGCTTACCAACTTCTGAAGGTGGAATTGTCTATTCTGAACAGCTTACACCAGAATTAGTATTTTTTCTCACTTTTTAAAAAAGATTTCCATTTCGAATTTTATTTCCATGTTTTCCTTAGACATTGAACTATCACTTAAAAGAATTGCAGAGCGATATGATAGGAGCTAGACATGTCAAATCTTAAAAAAAAATAGCTGAAAATAACTTGTAATAGAGTATTATGTTAAAGGAATACGTTCACCGATTCCTTACGATTGTTCTAGAAGTTTTACGAACATGAAGATACGTCACCAAATACGTCACTACTGACGTCAACATAGCGTTTAGACGTTTAGCAAGCGACGTGGGAACGAAATTTGATCTGCGAAAAGTGTTTTTAACGGACACTACAACAGAGATTTTACAAAAAAAAAAAATGGTGAAAAAATCGATTTTAGGTTTTTGTACAAAAGTGTTTCTTAGACACTTATGAAGTTACAGTAAGAGCCTTTTTTTCTGCGTCTTCTTTGAAACCCAGGAGTGTTTATTATGCATGCGTTCTCCATATATCAGTATTGAATCTCCTACCACAAATTGGCTTTGTTCTCAAAACTATATTTTTAAATGTTCAAAATGCTCCAAGTGTTGCCTATGAATCCAATGAAAGTTTTCATACATGTTCATGAGTGTAATATCTGAGATCAAGCGGTAAGAATTCTTAAATATCTTGAAAATAAGAAGCTAGAAAAATTATTAAGTAAAACAATAGTATGTAAAAATAAATGTCTGCTATTAAAAACAAAAAATATATATATATTATGTCCATAGAGGATTTCAAGTAAAAAAAAGCATTGAACATATGGGGCTTTCTATCAAATGATCAGTTGCTATAGTAACGGCTATCTACCACAAAGGTTCTATACAATGTATTAAGCAAGGCCTATAAAATCGACGCTTTTTCCCTAACGTGAAATCCTCTATAATCTAACCTAGACATCATGAATTTCTCAACGTTAAAATATTTCCCATGAATCAGGGTTCATAAATATTAAAATATGGACTTGCTGTATTTAAATGTAATGGGACTGAACATTTTGAATATCACTAATTTTCATAATTAAAATACAATTAATTTCGAAAATAGGTGTCAGATTCAGCTGAAAAGTTTAATATCCCTTATTTTTAATGCACCTAACTGACTTACTTACTCACTGGCTTTTAAGAAACCCGGAGATTCATTGCCGCCCTAACATAAGCCCGCCGTTGGTCCCTATCCTCAGCAAGATTAATCCAGTCTCTATCATCATATCCCACCTCCCTCAAATCCATTTTAATATTATCTTCCAATCTACGTCTCGGCCTCCCCAAAGGTCTTTTTTCATCAGGCCTCCCAACTAACACTCTATATGCATTTCTGGATTCGCCCATACGTGCTACATGCCCTGTCAGGTGAAGAATACAATGCGTGCAGTTCTGTGTTGTGTAACTTTCTCCATTCTCCTGTAACTTCATCCCTCTTAGCCCCAAATATTTTTCTAAGAACCTTATTCTCAAACACCCTTAACCTATGTTCCTCTCTCAAAGTGAGAGTACAGTTTCACAACCACAAAGAACAACCGGTAATATAACTGTTTTATAAATTCTAACTTTCAGATTTTTCGACAGCAGACTGGATGAAAAAATCTTCTCAACCGAATAATAACAGGCATTTCCCATATTTATTCTATGTTTAATTTCATCCCGAATATAATCTATATTTGTTACTCTTGCTCCCAAGTATTTGAATTTTTCCACCTCTTGAAAGGATAAATCTCCAATTTTTATATTTCCATTTCGTACAATATTCTCGTCACGAGACATAATCATATACTTTGTCTTTTCGAGATTTACTTCCAAACCTATCTCTTTACTTGCTTCCAGTAAAATTCCCGTGTTTTCCCTAATCGTTTGTGGATTTTATCCTAACATATTCACGTCATCCGCATAGACAAGCAGCTGATGTAACCCGTTCAATTCCAAACCCTGCCTGTTATCCTGGACTTTCCTAATGGCATACTCTAGAGCAAAGTTAAGAAGTAAAGGTGATAGTGCACCTCCTTGCTTTAGCCCGCAGTGAATTGGAAACGCATCTGACAGAAACTGACCTATACGGACTCTGCTGTACGTTTCACTGAGACACATTTTAATTAATCGAACTAGTTTCTTGGGAATAGCAAATCCAATAAATATGTTATATAAAACTTCTTTCTTAACCGACTCATATGCCTTTTTGAAATCCATGAATAACTGATGCACTGTACCCTTATACTCCCATTTTTTCTCCATTATCTGTCGAATACAAAATATCTGATCAATAGTAGTTAAAAATAATAGAAATTGGATAAAATTTTAAAAATTTCATAACTCAATTCTAGTGTCCGTACACATCTCATCTCTTCATAAATACTAAAGACTACTTTTTCCCCTTTATCCACCCTTTTCCCATTTTCCTAGACCCATTTCTCCTTCTCTTCATCTATCTATCCATCTATCCCAGGCTCTCTCCTCTCCCAGACTTCATACCTCTCTAAAACACCAACACATTCACTTCCTCCTGATAAAGTTTGCTTGCTATTTCCAAGATTTTTGTCCTGATGTTTTCCTTCCTAAAGTGAATTGGTTTTATAAACTTTTATCTTTGCAACTAGTTCATAAGTAAAAGCCAACAGCAGGACTTATCCAACTTCGCCAGTTATCAGATCCTTCCTTGCAAAACCTCTAAGACCTGAAAAACCTCTAAAAGTAACTATGGACACGCCCATGAAGTGAGATCGCTTATCTCGAGATATGGGGCTTAATTCTATACTGAAAAATATTGACAGTTGGGATTAAATTTCGTGTAATAGTAAGTCATATCATAAATAATCTAAGTTTATTAAGTTTGGTGTTTTATAAGGCTTTGATTATTTTCTTCAGCTGGACAATTTAATTGAAAGGATGTTATGGTTATTATTGTTTATTTTGAGCATGTGACAGCACTATAGACAAAAATGTTAATTGTTAATACAAACAATATAAAATAGATAACGAAGTCTGATATTAGAGTCCTTTTAAGCACTATCAGAAATTAGATAGCTTTTCTGCGGCTCGAAGAATATGTTAAGTCGAGCGTGAAGGTGTCGTTAGTGAGCGAGTAGCAAAATGTTTCAATAATGAAGAAGAAGGTATTAAAGATTTACAACGTTCTGGAAACCCCGAGGTATAGAATACTGAGAAATAACTTAATAGAGTTTTGGAAGAAAATCCACAGAAAATTGTTCGTAGGTCCTGAGAAAGACTTAATATTTCGCAACATAGAATCATTGCCACAATAAGACGCTTAGAAAATCATAAAGAAGTTGTAGAACTGCACATCATGAAACGACAATAGAACAGGCTCAACTCAGAGTAGGTATCTGTCACCAAGGTACAGCTAAATCCATGCAATGTAATGTAAGAATCTATTGAATTTCAACTCATCGAAAAGCGAACTTAACTGCAATCTTGTCGCACTTGATGTTCAAATGTTAAATATTTTGTTTCCTTAACAATATAGTCGGCCGTGATTTTGCTTGATGGTCATGCTAGCAAATGTAAGTATTGGGTTATTTTACGACGCTGTATCAACATCTAGGTTATTTAGAGTCTGAATGATATGAAGGTGATAATGCCGGTGAAATGAGTCCGGGGTCCAGCACCGAAAGTTACCCAGCATTTGCTCGTATTGGGTTGAGGGAAAACCCCGGAAAAAACCTCAACCAGGTAACTTGCCCCGACCGGGATTCGAACCCGGGCCACCTGGTTTCACAGCCAGACGCGCTGACCGTTATTCCACAGGTGTGGACTTTTTTTGAAAATAGAGGTGATTCTTTTTGTTTGTTTTGTTTTATTTAACGACGCTCGCAACTGCAGAGGTTATATCAGCGTCGCCGGATGTGCCGGAATTTTGTCCCACAGGAGTTCTTTTACATGCCAGTAGATCTATTGACATGAGCCTGTCGCATTTAAGCACACTTAAATGCCATCGACCTGGCCCGGGATCGAACCCGCAACCTTGGGCATAGAAGGCCAGCGCTATACCAACTTGCCAACCAGGTCGACAAAAATGTAAGTATGAAATATCTTAATTTATAATATAATCTGTTTCTGTATGTTATAAATTATTTATTAACATATTTCCGAAATAGTATCTTCAAATATCACAAGATTTCTCATCTTGTCTATAATTCACTAAATGAAAGTACCTAATTCAAAATAATACGATATAACTTCAAATACTTATTTAGTTTTGCTGCTTCATAATTTCTACAGCTATTGTCAGATCTTTAGCCATGAATTTCATATTGCAGGAGGCCAAGACTATACACACCAATTAAATATTATGTGTTAGCAACTTATATAGCTTACTAAACCTTTTAGTAGGCTATTTTACGACGCTGTATCAACATCTCAGGTTATTTAGCGTCTGAATGAGATGAAGTTGATAATGCCGATAGTTACCTAGTATTTGCTCATATTGGGTTGAGGGAAAATCCCCAAAAAACCTCAACCAGGTAACTTACCCCGACTGGGAATCGAACCCGGGCCACCTGGTTTCGTGGCCAGACGCTCTAGCCGTTACTCCACAGGTGTGGACTACTAAACTTAATAGGCCTACTATTATAATTGTGATAGGTCTATTTGAATGAAACTATTTCGCAGAAATATTAATAAATAATTTATAACATAGAAAAATATATTATTGTTACATTATAATGTAAAATGGCTATTGGTACTTATATCTTGCTAACACGGCCATCAAGAAATACCACGGCCTATTGCATTCCTAAGGAAACAATGAAAATATTTAACAGCTGAATATCAGGTGCGACAAGACTTTAAACAAACGCGCGTCAGGTGCGACAAGATTTTTAGACAAAATAATAGCAGTTGATAGTTGGCTTTGATTGGTTAAAACTCAATACATTTTTAAGCTCTATTGGTGCATTGGTACAAGAGCGAAATAGTGTTTTAAATTACAAATTTTGTTCTATCGCTCCAGCTTCGCAATTGTTTCTTCCTAAGTAGAAAATTTAGAAGGCCATGACTATCATATTGCTATTATTATTACATTAGTTTATAATTTACTACAGCTATTTTCAAATGTTTATCCATGAATTTCATGTTGCAGGAGGCGAAGACAATGCCACTCAATTAAAAACAGTATTTTGTTAATTAATTAAATATGTTTATGCTCGACCATGCCGAAATGTAGTAATTATACACCTGGTAGCAGCCCTTTAATGGACCTCATTAAAGTACAGCTATTCATTAAAGTTCAGGTGTTCCACAAATCAGAAAACACCATTGTAGCAATATGAAAGCGCAAGTATCGATTATTCTCGGATATGCAATCGAAAGACAACTAGCGAAACGTCACGGAGGCTGGAAATCCAATACTGTCGCAGAAGGTTATGTTCTGTTACTATAATAATTAGCGTTAATTGTAAATAATATTCAGATAAATTCAATTTGTTCTGTCGTTTTTCAATTCTAAATCAATTTCAAGATTATTTCAAGATTAATGTTTACTTTACTCTCTAGATTATATCAAGGTCAATGATATTGGTTTCTCGGAAAAAATCAATACTTTCGCGTCTGCGCACATCTCACAATTTACGAGATTGCACAAGGTCAGTTCCGTTCTCCAGTCACATAAGAATAACATGAATATTTATGAATAATTTCAAGTTAGAAATATGGTCGAGCATAAAAAGTCGTATGAAACTCGCCTATAATGGTAATTAAGACGCTCGTATGAAAATTATGAAACTCGCTTGCGCTCGTTTCATAAACATACTCACGTCTTGATTACTACCATTATAGGCTCGTTGCATAATGTACTATTTTGAATAATATGCGTTATTATATTATAATTATTAATTATAATATATATATATATATAATTTGAACTAGTAATGCAAATTACGGGAAAATGGCTGAACGGATTTTAATAAATGGCCCCTCATTTTGAAGCTTGGAACCTAAAGTTTTTCGGAAAAGTAGTAGTTTTCAGTGAAATGTCAATTTTCCTATATAATTTTCCTACTTTCCAAAATCCATCTGTTGCCAGTTTTGAGAACTAATTTTATTCAATAACGGCCGACTTGATTGAATTTCAGAACAAAACACACACTACAATAAACAATATGTTATTACGCGAAGGCCATGACCTGCAGGATTGCCGACATATTTAGAGCTCAATTCAATCTGTTATTAAAAACTGATTCTGCAGTGTATAATTTTCTGAGTACAGCTGTATATTGGATATTCAAATCTACGAAACTTGAGGTGGTTTGATGACATTATTACCATTAGAAATTAAATTGTATTATAGTTAATATCATGATGCGTCTATTTTTCATTAATTGTACATAATATTGATGCTATATTGATGACATGAAAGTGAAACGTTTTGAGGTTATGTAAGTAAATGTAGAGAATATCTTAATTTAGATCTTCATTTCTATAATTTACTGAGTGGCTGCTATATATAACTACAAAACTTAAGTAAGATAATAATATTGTTATTAAAAATCAAATATTTTTATACTTATTAACCCAGTGGGGTTGGGTCTTTTTCATATACTTAATGGCGGTGTAGTGTAGATATTGATATGTGTCATTGTCTTCAGTATTGGCTCGAGAGAGCGCAAAAATTACAGTTCCTAAGGAAAGATCAAAAGGTATTATGTACTGATAAAATAAGAGGCCTAGAAAATTTTGAATTCTCCAGATCATTTCAGCAAGATCTCTCAGTAGGATAAAATGATTTTACGCTCTACATTTCAAGTTCTACACGAAAATGCTATTGTTCGAAAGCTTAGCAAACCTGACATTTTTTTAACTTTTGCCTACAATCCACAATGACCTGAAATAGCTACTGCTATCGTCCTGACATTGTTACTTGCGTTTTCTCGTTGAAACTCAAAAACTGAAGTTGGATAGGTTCAAGAAAAAGTATTTGGCCTAAAAAAATCCATTCAGAGGGAGTATGTTTCATGATTATGGAAGAAAATAACTATAAAAAAGACAAGTATTCTTCATTGAAAATAAATCTGAAAAAATGTTATTTGAACGTCTAACGAACTTAGTTTGCAGCAGCATTTCCTGCACAAGCCACTAGTATTATTCTATTTGCAAAATTCTTCTAAAATTCCACTGGAAGTTATGAACTTCTTTAGATAAAATTATTGACAACAAAGTTGCTCTAAGCTAAAATATAAAAAAATTTGAGACTTTACTTTGTGAAAATGTTCCCTAGTTCTAGGGGTACCAGGTACAGAATATCAGCGAAAACTTAATAATAATAATAATAATCCATGTATTGTGGGTCCCTATCACCACGGCATGGCGAGTCCTCAGGTTGCGGATAGAGGAGACGGCCTCCAGATATGGAGGGTAGCTGCGAATATATTGAATAAGCAGTCGTGGACAGCCGATAAGGGGTGGTCCTCCAGCTTGGGGGTTGGGCGAAGGGCTAACAACCCATCACCGTAAAAAACAGCTTGTTACGTATCCCTATAATAAGCCTCGGACAAGAGGTTAGGTTAGGTTAGGTTAGATGGGAATGGCATATAGAGTGTTAGTTGGGAGACCGGAGGTAAAAAGACTTTTAGGGAGGCCGAGACGTAGATGGGAGGATAATATTAAAATGGATTTGAGGGAGGTGGGGTATGATGATAGAGACTGGGTTAATCTTGCACAGGATAGGGACCACTGGCGGGCTTATGTGAGGGCGGCAATGAACTTTCGGGTTCCTTAAAAGCCATTTGTAAGTAAGTAAGTTGTAAATAATAATAATAATAATAATAATAATAATAATAATAATAATAATAATAATAAAATACAAATTTCTTTGCTCAGTTGCAAAAAGATTCAATGAGTTACCGACATGAATACGATAATTATTTTAAATTCTTTCAAAATGTCTTAATTCATCGTTGTCATAACAGAAATATTCGAACTCCTTTCCTTTTAGTGAAGTTTTATGTCTGAAAGACTACACGAACACTTCAACAAATGAAATATCACGAATATTGTTTCTCTTAGTTAATATAGATACTGCAAAATACGCCCCAGACTAAACTGGTTGATGTAATTTACCACCAGATGTCTCTCGCGGTAAATGTTATTGCTATGGCCATCATCATTGTTGCTTATTGACAAAATCCCCACGATTACAATGTATTACAATTCCATTCGCGTTTGGCATTTGGGACTTTTATACACAAGCATTTCGTTGCTAGGCAACAAGGTTTCCATACAAACGACAGAAATATGCGGACTCGTAGTACATAGCTGAAACAATTGCAGAAAAGTTTGTTTCGTAACAAAACAGTTTATTTTGTGTGGGAATTATTTTAAATTTTGAATTCCCGTTGTTTTTATCTATCAATTTATCATTACATATAAATTTAAGACAAATTATTATAAATATGTAACTAATATTACATGCAGAATTATTTCTACATTTTTGCGACAAATATTCCAATTTCCAAGAGCCATTAGTTATGAATGAATCATCAGTAATACATTGCAGAATTTAATTCGGACAAAAGGGGTATATGCATCGTAAAGTACATGCTATATTCAATTCGTGTACAATACTAAATACTACTAAATACTTTCGTACAGATAACTGACAACAGAGCTTTGGTTTACTCTAATATGATGCACGATGGAACCAACGGGGACATGGGGAACTATTAATAATGGAATTCCTCAAGGATCAATATTAGTTCCCCTACTTTTTCTAGTGTTTAGAAGTGATCTTGCCCCCCTTATAAAAGATGTAGGTCATTCCATATTATTTGCAGATGACACAAGTATAGTAATTACAGCCAATAACTCCAACTCATTCCGATCTTCAACAGAGGAAATTCTCTTCAAAATATGTGACTGGTTCTCAGTCAATAAATTGGTATTAAATTGTAACAAAACTAACATAATTCAATTTAAATCCTGTGCAAATTCAACCTCGCAAATTTCTAGCGCAATAATTAACAATAGATCCCTATTAGAAACAACAACAACCAAATTTCTTGGCTTAAAAATCGATAATGTGTTAATTTGGAAAAGTGATATTAAAGAAATTACAGTACTCCCAAACTAAATTCAACTTGCTTTGCTATTAGATCTATGCAAAAATAGTAAATATCAATACCTTAAAAACAATATACTTTGCATACTTCCACTCGGTAATCAGTTTTGGAATAATATTCTGGGGAAATTCCACAGATAGTAACAGTATATTCCTATTAAAAAAAAGAGTAATTAGAATAATAGCAGATGCCAAATCTAGGGAATCGTGTAGGACTATTTTCAAAAAACTACAAATAATGCCCATGGCTTGTCAGTATATCTTTTCATTAATAATCTTCCTCGTATGTAATCGAGAAAACTTTGTAACTAATTCAACAGTTCATAGCATAAATACACGTCAAAAAATGACTTGCATGCTCCATCGGCAAGTCTATCGTGCTATCAAAAAGGAGTGCGTTATATGGCAGTAAAAATTTTTAATAGCCTCCCTATCGATATAAAAAATGAAACTCAAAACATAAGATTATTTAGGGCCAAATTATAGAAGTACCTAATTTCTCACGCCTTCTATTCTGTAGGTGAATTCATTACAATCAATAACGCTTCATGAAATTTATATTAAAACTTTGTGTTGTACTAGTAGACTATATTGTAAATCTCGTCTGTATATATGTCATCTAGACTGTGACTTATAAAGTCTTAATTTATATAGTATTAAGATTTTTGACTTGTTCCATATTCTAGCTGTGAAGCAATGTATGAATACCATGGAATGTTAATAAATAAAATACAATACAGCGGTAAAGGGATAAAGCACCCTGTGTAAAAAATAATAAAATTAACTAACAATCGTCTATGTAACCTATATTTTTTTTCTGTGGTCCTAGAATTCTGACTTCCTTTTTGCAACCGAAATCCAACCCCAGATATATAATATCTTATTGAATTTAAGACGTTCCTATGCGTTTCTCAGGTGTTTAACATAGGCAAAAGCCATCGTTGCCATGGAATCCGCCTTTCCTTCAACACAGATCTAATTTACTCCCACAGAATTAACGGATTACAGAGAATCCGAAAACAAAAGCTAGTCTGAGAGCGCTAAAGACTGCAACAAATGAATGCTGGGAGCCGTCTTCTCAAATTCAGAGCGAATTAAGTCTTGTTTGATGAATAATATAACATTCTATGCTAAATATTTACACAGAACTCAACTCTGTTGTCATGCACAAGCGAGGTGGGGGGGCTACTTAATTTCCCATGCTGTCACTCCAATTTAAATGAGAATTCGTGAAGGGTCTTCGTGTAAAAATTATACAGTGGTGCTAATTGACATTCTAAGAGTCTTAGAGAGCAAATTAGAAGTGGATTAATAATTAACACTTTGTCAAATTAGTCATTACTATAGACTGAGTACAAATCTACAGTGTCTATTGACTAGCATTGTTCAATAATTTCTATGTACATAATAGTACATTATGCAACGAGGCTATAATGATAGTAATTAAGAAGCGAGTATGGATGTTTATGAAACTCGCTTGCGCTCGTTTCATAATTTTCATACGAGCTTCTTAATTACCATTATAGGCGAGTTTCATACGACTTTTTATGCTCGACCATATTTCTAACTTGATATTATTAATTTTCTTTGTATCTGACCTCGGCCAATGTCCCGTATGTTGTGAGATGTGCGCAGACGCGAAAGTATTGATTTTTTTTCGAGGAACAGATGTTCACATTGACCTTGCTAGGCCATAAGAACCTACAGAGATAACATTGAAATTAAATTACACATTGAAAAACGAGATGACAAATTGAATTTAAATTAGACATTGAAAAACGAGATGACAAATTGAATTTATTTGACTATTATTTACAATTAACGCTAATTATTATAGTAACAGAACATAACCTTCTGCGACAGTATTGGATTTCCAGCCTCCGTGACTTTTCGCTAATTCTCTTTCGATTGCATATCCCACAATAATCGATACTTGCGGTTTTTTAACGGTAGAAAGCTGACCTGTCATTGGCTGTACAGTTATAACCTGAGTCGTCATTGGCTGAAAGACCTGACCTTTAATGAGTAGGTGTACTTTAATGACATGCATTAAAGGTCTGCTACCAGGTGTATAATTACTACATTTCGGCATGGTCGAGCATAAAAGTATAAAAGCCCTTTAATCCTTTATTACTGTACCTCCATGGTTCTTCATGTGAAATTTTTGTGCATTTCACTCGAGAAAAACTATAACCAACAAAATCGTAACATTGCCTCTTATGGGAGATACGTCAATACCACCCGCAATGCATTCCTCCAAGTTATGCTTCTACTACAACATTGATCAAATGGAATGTTCAAGCTATTCTTATGTTACCTGATCTATCGTCTCTTGTTTTTATGTTTTAAGAACTCATGTACATCGCATAATTTCCTGAAAGAAACCACCCAGCCATTCGGGATGGCTTCTGTTTATATAGGCAATTTCAACAATAATGATGACGTATTAATTAATAAAAAAGATTCCAGTGAAACGTATTTTAAAATAAAAAAACCTAACGGGGTTAGGTACAGCTTACAGCAGAAAAATTTTGGAAATATTCAACATTTTCCCTCCATTACTGTATCTTGTATAATAATGAAAATTGGTATGTGTAAAACTCTGTTATTCTGGTATATGAAGAAAAAAATATATTTTACGATTTCAAAAAAAATATATTTTTTTTTTAAATTCAAAATGGTGGCAGTTCACTGTGCAGTGATGAAGACTTTTCCTGATAACTCAAAACCTATCGAACATTCTGCGATGAAATATTTTGTGTATATTAATGCACGTCATATCTACAATATGATTCAAAATCACTTCTCTACATTTAATTTAAAAAATGGTCAAATATCAGGATTTGCATCTAACACATAACAAAAAAAAGTATTATTTATTAAGGAATGTAGTTGAAAGAGCATGATATTGTAAACATGAGTTTCGGCAATAAAATAAAAGAGAGAGAACATCAAAAAGTTAACAAGTTTATGAGTTATGAGGGAAACGCTTCATCACTGCACAGTGAACTGCCACCATTCTGAATTAAAAAAACATTTTTTTAATTGTAAAAACATTTGTTTCATATAGCAGAAGGACATTATTGTACAAGATAAGATAATGGAGGAAAAAATGTTGAATATATCCAAAAATTTCACAGCTGTAAGCTGTACCTAACTCCTTAACAAAAGATTAACTTAGTTTCAATTTAACGAAAAATTATTATTAATACAAAAATGGGGGTGATTAATAAATGAGAGGAGTACAAAGACAGAAATAGTTAATTTAACATGGTCTAATTCTAAAGTATTTAATTGTGGTATTAATTTCCAAATGAATCCAATTCTCTGTAATTACACATCATTATTCATTACAATTTCAAGCAACTCATTGGCGTCATATTGATGTGTGAATCGTTTCGACTATCAATTGCATTGTTGTCTGCAGACTAGGCCTCCTGGAATGAGGAAGCCATTATGAAGTAGTTAACGAGAAGGCTCCGCCTTGTTAAATTTAAATGCAGGGAATATGAAGACAGAAATGAAAAGAAATATCAATCTTATACAGGGACATCATTTTATTTGTACTTCAATTTTTATTGTACGGTACCTGAGTTTTTGAATGTACTTCACTCCCACCCCTTCTACTAATGAAGTTCAACCGTCCTCCACACACATCCAAGACCGCATATACAGTCATAGTAGTCTTACGGACATAGTAAACAGTACGTTCCAAAAATATGTTCGCGTTTTCCAGTGACGAAAGAGCTTTCAATATTGAATTATTTTCACACAGGTACTGTCATCCATTTGCCTACGTCGTATCCCGGTTTCCCCCACCAGCTCTTATTCGCCAGCTAGTGGCTGGGCTGTCTTAGCTCTTTTCTGAGAACATCAATTTCTGTTAGGAATTGGACGTCTAAGTAATATTATACAACTGTTTAAAATAACTTAAATAAAAGGACCTCGTTAAGTAATTAACTGTCACGTGATTTCCTCCCTTTCTACGACCCTACGACATAACCACTTGGACGGACAGAAGATAGCACGTCTGAGTAATTTTGTCTTTTCGGATCGGGCAGAAGTGAAGATTGAATTTACAGTACGTAAGGTACTCTTTTATAGAGTAGGTACAGAATTATTTCAACATGAGTTACTAGTACGAAGGACGAAACTGGTAATTGGGATTAGGTACAATAGTCTATAGTGCGATCATATGCACATTAGAACTGAATCTGTATCGAAAAGAGCGGCCACCATTTTCAAAAATGTGTTTAAATATCCATATTATGATTATTTTTCAATTTAACTTCATTCTCTATATTGTACGCTAATGTGCTGTAGACAGTATAATATACACTGCATAATGAATACGTCCGCATGGACAGCTCAGTTCGTGAGTAAAAACACTCATTGTTAATAGTGTAGTGTATTTTGATTAAACAAAAACCTAATGAAAATTATCAAACTCAAAATCGCGATATTTCCTAGTTTACGTAAATGGATGAACTACTTTTCTTCCCTCCTATACCTAGTAAAGTGATTTGTTTCTATATTACGCCAGTATCATCGAACAACAGTCGTGGAAGGGGGTAGCAAACAGCGTTGATCCAGGGGTATAGGCAAGTTAATATTAAAAATGTTAGTAAAAATAAAATGATATCCCTGTATTTAAAATCCCAAACATTATTACAATCCCAACCATGTTCACAATAACAATCACGAAGAACGCCAAAGTTTCACGCAATTACATAGAACCGATGAATTCTCTACCACTTTTTTTTTAGATTAATTTAAGTTGCATTTGCTTCTTCTAATTTGAGTTCTGTCTACTCTTTCTCTGCCCTTAAAATTCCCTGCTAGTACACCTAGATCTGTCAAGTCAAATGCAATGTAGTTACTGCGTAATTCGTGAAATAGGAGTTACTGTTGTTAATAGAGTCATCTGGAGGTATTGCCGTATTTGTCTCTGGTTTAATGAAAGAAATGCTACAGTTGTTTGTAAGTAAATCACAGTTTCATGGAGTTTATGAAGCATTATATTACAATTTCTACATTTCACCCAGAGAGAAAGCAGAGTTTTCCCATATTAAACGGCACATACTTTCTCATTACAGACTACATTTTACAGAGAAACTTAAAACCGGCTAGTGAGTACAGTTGTGACATTAATTATGCAACACAATTTATTTTTATTTCCATTATGCATTATAAATCATAACAATTGAATTAGAATATAGCCTAAGGGACACGTAAGCAAATATTTTAATATAGTGTTCACTTAACTTTTCCATTTTCGATAATACTTTACTGCTGTTGATGTACTTAATATGACTAAAAGGAATTAAATGAATTTAAATCGAAGGGACATCGATGCACGTAACGAAGTATTTCTTATACTAAATTGATCAAGATATTAAGGTGAAGTTTATAATTTCAAATAGGAATATATCATTTGAATCACAATGTGTTAGTCATGCCTAATAATTTACTAATTTACAAGTTGTTTTAATGTCACAGGGGAGAATAAAATAAAAACAACCTCCCACTGTATTCCTCCAAAATTCATAATGTTGATTTATGTCAGAAGTGAAGGTTTTCAGACCTAAAGAATAGTTATTTACTTACAAATGGCTTTTAAGGAACCCGGAGGTTCATTGCCGCCCTCACATCGGTCCCTATCCTGAGCAAGATTAATCCAGTTCCTAGCTTCATATCCCACCTCCCTCAACTTCAATTTAATATTATCTTCCCATCTACGTCTGGGCCTCCCTAAAGGTCTTTATACCTCCGGCTTCCCAACTAACACTCTATATGCATTTCTGGATTCGCCCGTACGTACTACATGCCCTGTCCATCTCAAACGTCTGGATTTAATGTTCGTAATTATGTCAGGTGAAGAATACAATGCGTGCAGTTCTGTGTTGTGTAACTTTCTCCATTCTCCTGTAACTTCATCCCTCTTAGCCCCAAATATTTTCCTAAGAACCTTATTCTCAAACACTCTCAACCTATGTTCCTCTCTCAAAGTGAGAGTCCAAGTTTCACAACCATAAAGAACAACCGGTAATATAACTGTTTTATAAATTCTAACTTTCAGATTTTTTGACAGCAGACTGGATGATAAAAGCTTCTCAACCGAATGTCATTTATATTTGTTACTGTTACTCCAAGTATTTGAATTTTTGCATCTTTTCTCTAGAACTGTACCTACATTGTAGTAACCACCAACTGGTGTTAATAATGGGAAAACAGAAGAATGTCCAGAAAAAATAACAAATGACACCTTGTCCACCACGAGTGTCATTATGAAATAAGAATCTGGGGCGTCACCGGGAATCGAACTAGAATCTCATGCATGACACGTGATGGCAAAGTTCACCGAGAGATTGTTCAGGACAGTTCAGTTCTTTGATGAGATGAACACTTTATAAGGTGTTTAGGGTTGATAATTTCCAACTTTGACAGGGAAAATTGTATCAGTCCAAAAATTTTTATAGAAATATTGCAATTTTTTAATCTACAGTTTTACATTTCGCTTCCATAGAGCAGCTTAATGGTTCGATGAAAGACACATGACCCCAGAACTAAGGTGTGTGAATTCACAACCACCACCATCCCCTGCTGGACGACCACACCCCCAGTCATGCACGCCCTCAACCTCCTATCCGTTTCGAAATTCCTACCCAGCAGTACAACAGATATCGACGGCACCATGCTTTAAATATGTAGCGTACTGTACAACCTACACATATAGTGTTATTTCCTTACTTACTTACTGGCATTTAAGGAACCCGAAGTTTCATTGCCGCCCTCACATAAGCCCGCCATCGGTCCCTATCCTATGCAAGATTAATCCAGTCTCTATCATCATATCCCACCTCCCTCAAATCCATTTTAATATTATCCTCCCATCTACGTCTCGGCCTCCCTAATGGCCTTTTTCCCTCCGGTCTCCCAGCTAACACTCTATATGCATTTCTGGATTCGCCCATACTTGCTACATGCCCTGCCCATCTCAAACGTCTGGATTTTAAGTTCCTAATTATGTCAGGTGAAGAATACAATGCGTGCAGTTCTGTGTTGTGTAACTTTCTCCATTCTCCTGTAACTTCATCCCTCTTAGCCCCAAATATTTTCCTAAGCACCTTATTCTCAAACACCCTTAACCTATGTTCCTCTCTCAGTGTGAGAGTCCAAGTTTCACAACCATACAGAACAACCGGTAATATAACTATTCTATAAATTCTAACTTTCAGATTTTTTGACAGCAGACTGGATGATAAAAGCTTCTCAACAGAATAATAACAGGCATTTCCCATATTTATTCTGCGTTTAATTTCCTCCCGAGTGTCATTTATATTTGTTACTGTTGCTCCAAGATATTTGAATTTTTCCACCTCTTCGAAGGATAAATGTCCAATTTTTATATTTCCATTTCGTACAATATTCTGGTCACGAGACATAATCATATACTTTGTCTTTTCGGGATTTACTTCCAAACCGATCGCTTTACTTGCTTCCAGTAAAATTTCCGTGTTTTCCCTAACCGTTTGAGTATTTTCTCCTAACATATTCACGTCATCTGCATAGACAAGAAGCTGATGTAACCCGTTCAATTCCAAAGCCTGCCTGTTATCCTGAACTTTCCTAATGGCATATTCTAGAGCGAAGTTAAAAAGTAAAGGTGATAGTGCATCTCCCTGCTTTAGCCCGCAGTGAATTGGAAAGAATCAGATAGAAACTGACCTATACGGACTCTGTGTAACAACAGAGAGTGTCAAAATCATTTTATACAGTAAATTGTACGAGCATTATAGGGTAATACATATTTATCATTCATTATTGTTTCTTAGTAAACCATCTTCACATTTTACAATAACTAATCCAATTGTAATTCTTGTGGATTATTATTATTATTAAATTAAGAAAGAAGTTTTATTATAATAATTTTATTGGATTTGGTATTTCCAAGGAGCTAGTTTGATTAATAAAATTATTCTCAGTGAAATATACAGCAGAGACTGTATAGGTCAGTTTCTGTCAGATGCGTTTCCAATTCACTGCGGGATAAAACAAAGACCTGTATTATCATCTTTACTTTTTAACTTTGCTCTAGAGTATGCCATTAGGAAAGTCCAGGATAACAGAGAGGGTTTGGAATTGAACGGGTTACATCAGCTGCTTGTCTATGCGGATGACGTGAATATGTTAGGAGAAAATCCACAAACTATTACGGAAAAAAATGAAATTTTGCTTGAAGTAAGGAGATAGGTTAGAAAGTAATACCAAAAAAGACAAAGTGTATGATTATGTCTCGTGACCAGAACATAGTACGAAATGGAAATATAAAACTAGGACATTTATCTTTGAAAGGGCGGGAAAATTCAAATAACTTGGAGCAACAGTAACAAATATAAATGATACTCGGGAGGAAATTAAACGCAGGATAAATATGGGAAATGCCTGTTATTATTCGGTTGAGAAGCTTTTATCATCCAGTGTGCTGTCAAAAAGTCTGAAAGTTACAATTTATAAAACAGTTATATTACCGGTTGTTCTGTATGGTTGTGAAACTTTGAGACAGGAACAGACGTTAAGTGCTTGAGAATAAGGTGCTTAGGAAAATATTTGGGGCTAAAAGGGATGAAGTTACAGGAGAATGGAGAAAGTTACACAACGCAAAACTGCACGCATTGTATTCTTCACCTGACATAATTAGGAACATTAAATCCAGACGTTTGAGATGGGCAGGGCATGTAGCACGTATAAGCGAATCTAGAAATGGGTATGAAGTGTTAGTTGGGTGGCCGGAGCGAAAAAGACCTTTGGGGAGGCCGAGACGTAGATGGGAGGATAATATTAAAATGGATTTAAGGGAGGTGGGATATGATGATAGAGACTGCATTAATCTTGCTCAGGATAGGGACCGATGGTGGGCTTATGTGAGTGCGGCAATGAACCCGGGTTCCTTAAAATCAATAATATTAATAATAATAATAATAATAATAATAATAGTTTAATAGCTTTCAATTCTTAATCGTGAAGTCACAAACAAATGGTGGCACTCTCTTGTCATGTGGTCAGCATTACACAGGGTGACAACGCAGCATAGGGCACACAAAATCCTTCCCTATGGAGGAAATAAATTGTCACTGCCGCGCAGAGATTCGAAACCCTATTCCGTAGGCTATCAAAGTTGAATCTGGTATTTTAAAATATGGCGGTCTGTTTCAGGTGTGTGTACTTCTTTTAATTGGAAAGCCTTGCAGACACAGCTCGAGCCAATTCCACTTGGCACGCCGCCTCAAGCCTGTTCAGTCGATACTGCGCACCGCCCCACCCATGGGAAGTGCTGTCAGCGGCGCTCAAACCCGGGAGCGCGGACCATTGTGTCACAGTCTAGTATATACAGTCGCGAAGCTCAATACGTAGTAAATATGCAAACATTAGATAGTTGCTCACCACTAGAATCGCTAATATCGCCTCATTACAGGCAATGCAAAATAGTACCGTCACAGTCTATTGTTTCTAGCATCCTCAAAACTCAAGCTTCGTGACTGTATATACTAGACTGTGAGTGTATACCCAGAAAAAGACGGGCAGAAAGACGATAACAATGAAAAAAATGAAAGTTACAGAGGAATCATATAATCCTTATAATTGCTTGAAACGTTCATGCTGTTCGTGATTGTTATTGTAAGCATGGTTGGGATTGTAAGGATGTTTGGCATTTGAAATAAAAGTTTGATATTTCTTTTCATTTCTGTCTTCATACTACCCCCATTTAAATTTAACAAGGCGGAGCCTTCTCGTTAACTACTTCATAATCGCTTTCTCATTCCAGGAGGCCTAGTCTGCAGACAACAATGCAATCGATAGTCGAAATGATTCACACATCAATATGACGCCAGTTACTCTTGTTTTTTTAATTGAAATGAATAATTTTCTTTTTCATTACAGAGAATTGATTCCTTTTAAAAATTAGTATAATCTATATATATAATTTGAACTGGTAATGGAAATTACGGGAAAACGGCTGAAAGGATTTTAATAAATCATCCCTCATTTTGAAGCTTGGAACCCAAAGTTTTTCAGAAAAATAGTAGTTTTTAGTGAAATGTCAATTTTCCTACATCATTTTCCTATTTTCCAAAATCCATCTGTCGTCAGTTTTGAGAAATAGGTAATGGCCCTTTCAGAATAAAACAAAACACAAACACACAATACAATAAACAATATCACACGAAGGCTATGACCTGCAGGATTGCTGACATATTTAGAGTTCAGGTGGCTGACATAATGCCAATATATCGATCTTCATTTGTGTAACTTTTTCTGAACGTTTCTGTAATATTGGTTATTAAAAACTTAAAGATTTACTAAAAAGAATATTTTCTGGTGTGTAATTTTCTGAGTACAGCTGTCTGTGTATTGGATATTAAAAACTACGAAACTTAAGAATGTTTGATGACATTATCACAATTAAAAATGAAATATTATTATAGTGAATGCCATGATGTATTTGTCACCAATTATACTGATTAATGCTTTATTGATGATATGAAAGTGAAACCTTTTGGGGTTATATAAGTAGGCGCAGAGAATATCTGACTTTAGATCTTCATTTCTATAATATTTACTGAGTGACGGCTAAGTAGTCTATAAGAAACTTACCAAATAAAACAATATTGTTATTAAAGTGAAATATTTGTATAGTTATTAATCAAGTGGTATGGACCTTTTCCATATATTTAATGGCGGTGTGGTGTACATATTAAAGCTGAAAGTTAGAATTTATAAAACAGTTATGCTACCGGTTGTTCTGTATGGCTGTGAAGCTTGGATTTTCAATTTGAGAGAGGAACAGAGATTAAGGGTGTTCGCAAATAAGATGCTTAGGAAAATATTAGGGGCTAAGAGGGATGAAGTCATAGGAGAATGGAGAAAGTTACACAACACAGAACTGCACGCATTGTATTCTTCACCTGACATAATTAGGAACATTAAATCCAGACGTTTGAGATGGGCAGGGCATGTAGCACGTATGGGCGAATCCAGATATGCATATAGAGTGTTAGTTGGGAGGCCGGAGGGAAAAAGATCTTTGGGGAGGCCGAGACGTAGATGGGGAGATAATATTAAAATGGATTTGAGGGAGGTGGGATATGATGATAGAGACTGGATTAATCTTGCTCAAGATAGGGACAGATGGCGGGCTTATGTGAGGGCGGCAATGAACCTTCGGATTCCTTAAAACCCATTTGTAAGTAAGTAAGTAATAATAATAATAATGATAATAATAATAATAATAATAATAATAATAATAATAATAATAATAATACAACATTGCACACACAACGAACTACAAAAATATCTTAACACACAAACAAGAGATACAAACAAATATTCGCCCTCGGAAGGGAAATTGGTATAGCGCTGGCTCTGTATACTCGAGGTTGCGGGTTCGATCCCGGCCGTGGTCGATGGCATTTAATTGCGTTTAAATGCGACAGGCTCATGTCAGTATATTTACTGGCATGTAAAAGAACTCCTGCGGGACAAAAATTCTGGCACACCGGCGAAGCTGATATAACCTCTACAGTTGCGAGCGTCGTTAAATAAACAAAAATTTAAATTTTACAAACAAATGAAACCTAACAGAAGTATACAAACTATCATGCAATAGTTGCAATGACGTCTACATTGGACAGACTGGAAGATCATTTCAAATACGTTATTAGGAAAATCTCATAAACTCTAACCACAACTACAGCAATATAGACACTGGCATGAAAATACTACACATCCAGCCAAAAACAAAAACAGAAACTTGACACTTTAGGACGATATGAAATTTACAAACATACAAAAACACACCTACCGCACATCATTCTGAAGAGTCGACTGAATTTCAAAACACACATCCTTTTCGACACAATCACGAATACATCCTACTACAACAGGAAACCACAAGATGGCGCAGGATCTCCAATAAGCTTTGGACAATGAAGAACAACACTTCGAAACTAGTCAGTCAAGTAAATTCCTAAATATTAATAGCATACAGTAAAGAAGTTGAAAATTTAATCCGTGGTCATCCAACACATACTTCCATGAATGACGTCACCGACTTTACATAAAAGTGATACACATTCTCAAGTTCACTGTAGCAAAAAAGACTTGACCTATGCAGACATAAAATTCGATTCAAGGACGTATTTTAAATTATACTTACTTACTGGCTTATAAGGAACCCGAAGGTTCATTGCCGCCCTCACATAAGCACGCCATCGGTCCCTATCCTGAGCAAGATTAATCCAGTCTCTACCATCATATCCCACCTCCCTCAAATCCATTTTAATATTATCATTACATCTACGTCTCGGCCTCCCTAAAGGTATTTTTCCCTCCGGCCTCCCAACTAACATTCTATATGCATTTCTGAATTCGCCCATACGTGCTACATGCCCTAACCATCTCAAACGTCTGGATTTAATGTTCCTAATTATGTCAGGTGAAGAATACAATGCGTGCAGTTCTGCGTTGTGTAACTTTCTCCATTCTCCTGTAACTTCATCCCTCTCAGCCCCACATGTTTTCCTAAGCAACTTATTCTCAAACACCCTTAACCTATGTGCCTCTCTCAAAGTGAAAGTCCAAGTTTCACAACCATAAAGAACAACCGGTAATATAACTGTTTTATAAATTCTGACTTTCAGATTTTTTGACAGTAGACTAGATGACAAAAGTTTCTCAACCGAATAATAACAGGCATTTCCCATATTTATTCTGTGTTTAATTTCCTCCCGAGTGTCATTTATATTTGTTACTGTTGCTCCAAGATATTTGAATTTTTCCACCTCTTCGAAGGATAAATCATTCTGCTTTATATATAACAACGTCCTTCGCAAAACTTTGAAGGAAATATATCGTTGAGAAACACGCAAAACATGTTGATTAAACGTCAAAGAGGTTTCATATTATATTCAATGCTTTAATTGTGAAAGCAAGGTATTAGGGAGTTTCACTGCACAGTGGACACTTTGCACATTCAGTGCAGCATATATTTAATTGTTTTATGTGGTTAGTTTCGTTCAATAATTATTTAATCTCTACATTTACGTTAAATTAAATATTTATATAGCGAAGTTATTTTTAGCCCGAATATATAACTTATTTACTCTGATAATTCAATTACAAATTATGTGAACGAATTTCTGCACTAACTGGGACACGGACAATAATTGGAAGCTCGCGTGTTGAAGTGTCTGATAACAGCAGCTGACAGCAAGTGAGGTTTATTAGTTTCGGCAACAAGTCAATAAACCTACTGGCAGTGCGAATCATTTTCAAATCAAGCGTTCGACCAGGGGAAGAAGTATCTAAGAGCCAGTAAAATATCATTTTCTACGAAGAGCATTACTGGAATAGCTCAGCCGAAATGTAATTGGGTCCTGGGTTCTTTAAATCATTAAAGATGAGAGGGATTATGTAGATGACAAAGAAGTTTATACAGGGTGATTCACGAGAATTTACCGTCCCTTACGGCAGTGATGTCAAAAAGCGCATTTTTCTGACCTTGACGTCGTGCGCGGGCAGCAAGCGCTAAGTATGGAAAGAGGAAGGGTTGTGTACATGAATAAGCAGCCTGTTGGATTAAGAAAACAGTGGTGCACAAACTTCAAACGGAACGTGAAATTTTATGTCGTTATTTTTATATGGCTTCTTTCTGTTTGATATTATCTATATTGTCTGTAAAACAAAAGTACTAACACTGATTTCTTAATATTGCACTTGTGTTTTAAATCTTAATAACATAATAGAGAGTTAAGAAGAAATATTTACTTAAATTCCATAGTAGTATAATATTATACTGTATTAAGTGGATGAAATACATCATTCATAAAGAAAGTGATATTCCAAAGAAAGAGATTGAGTATGACATGATAAGTTGGAATTTACATTGATGGTATCTTTAGCCTTACAAAAGTAATCAATAAACTAATCAAAACAATATTACAGTACAAAGCAAAGTTACCTAAGTACTGTATCTGTTTTAAGTGTAACTAATATTCCATAACAAAACTCTTATCGCATTATGCTTTTGAGGTGATATTGGTGAGCAACTTCCTATCATCAGAATATTAAATTATTTTGTGCGAGATCGTGCGTATTTGCTTGTTTTCCGCACAAAACCAATACGCGGTAAGTGTGAAATTCCGCATTCAGTATTCCCAACGTAACACACATAACAATTTCCCTCTTCTTACCGCTTAAGCGCCATATTGATTTTACTGCTCTAGGCTTTTAACATATTATTTTTAGAGACGTTTAACATAGTAATAATTATAAATTGGAAACTTACCACTGCAATTTCACCTAAATTGCAATGTTAATTATTGTTTTTAAATATTTGCAAAAATTAAGTAAACTCTACAACACCACAATAGTTACTGCATTTGTAATGCAAGTAACATTAAGGAAGCCGTGAAAAAATCAACAAGATTCCAGATGCGGATGTTATTACTGCAATATGTTATAAAAATAATATTGTTAAAATACTAAAATTAAAAATAAATCAATACATAACCTTATCGTTTGTTTTAAGTTCGCATTTATAGACTGGGGGAAAAAAGACAGACGTATATCACGGCCTGCTGGAATATAGTAAACACAGAAAACATTTCATAGCAACAATGTTGAAGATAGATATTTTAGTTTTTAAAAGTTGCCGTCATTGAACAGAAAACAAGATGGAGATTTCATTGCAACTAATTAAAAATTCCTCTTTCAGGTATGTAATAAACGATCTTCGCACAAAATAATGTACGATACACAAGCGGTATGTTTTCTTTCAATTCTCGGAAATTAAAAAAGCTCAACTACGTTCCGCTTTTTCAATCTTTTCCTCGAACATGAAAACATCAACATACCGCTCTTGTAACGCATATTACTATTCTCGAAATCTGCTGAAGCTATAGAGCTGACATTTTTACAACACATGGGCACGTATCTTTTGCTTATGATGTAACAGTAGTTGCTTTGTTAATTCATTTCTTTGCAAACAATTTCCATGCGAATATTTTCAAAATTTTCAATACACTATCTTCAGTAATACTTATTTACAGTGTATTAGATTTATGAAAATATTCTGTAAGGCTATTAAATAAATAGGCCTATATCTGAAAATTCCACTTTTCTATACGAAAAGTTGAGAAAATATTTCTTTTGAATAAAAAAATCAAACTTGTGAAAAATGAGCATTAAAATTAAAACTTACATTCTTATAATGCACTTATACTTCTCAGGCAAATCTAAAAATTACCATGGATACAGTTTTAATAAGTTCTCTTCCCTTTATCTATTGAATCAGTGCTGGCCATCCCTGAATATAGCTCGACCAAGCGGCATACGAGTATACCACCTCTTTCGTCTGTCTCTTTCCTTTCCGCTGTAAAGCGCTCAGGCTCTCCTGAGCTCTAAAGCGCGCGCTTGCTCCTATGAGTGTCAATTGACATGCCTGTCTTACGGAGTTTATTTCAGAAGACATTTGTCCTAATCTCAATTTGAAATTGTTTATAAAATAACATTATTCTTGAGTTTTAAGGGTAAAAGAATATTACATAAAAAGAATGAAGTATTCAGGAGTATCATTTCTTTAATTATCTAGTATTCTGAAGCGAAAAATGTGTTGTGAATTCCATAGTTGCTTCGTATAGATTTTTTTTCGTTTTTTAATTACAAAATTACATTTTCTTACGCATTTATCACATCAATAGTTACAAATCACGCCACTCTTGTAAATTCTTCAAGACTGTACATTAGGATGCATAATTAAACTGTAAAGAATCTAAAGTCGTATGATTTGTAACAATTCTTATGATAAGTGCGTAAGAATGATGACTTTTTAGTTGCTAAAAATTGAAAAAATAAAATTTGTACAAAGTAATTAACAACACTTTTTTAGCTACAGAATCCTAGCCAATGAAGGAAATAACCCTTGTGATTAGATCTTCTCTATTTGTAATATTTTTACCCGTAAAACTAGAAAAAAAGGTACTTTACTAACAACTTCAAATTAATGTAACTTTGGAAATATTGAGATTAGGACAAATATTTTTATGCCATTTTTTCTCAGAATGTCTTCGGAAATAAACTCCGTAAGTGACGGTAAATCCTCGTGAATCACCCTGTATATAACATGTGATTCTAAAACTGATATTGGCCACACCTGTGGAGTAACGGCCAGCGCGTCTGGCCGGGAAACCAGGTGGCCCGGGTTCGAATCCCGTTCGGGGCAAGTTACCTGGTTGAGGTTTTTTCCGGGGTTTTCCCTCAACCCAATACGAGCAAATGCTGGGTAACTTTCGGTGCTGGACTCCGGACTCATTTCACCGGCATTATCACCTTCATTTCATTCAGACGCTAAATAACCTAGATGTTGATACAGCGTCGTAAAATAACCCAATATAATAAAAAAATAAAACTGATATTCGAGTAATGAAACTAATTCTCAGATATAATTATTATTATTTACACTAATGGAAAGAACCAACATTCAAATAAATGGAAAAATTCTGATAAATTCACATTCAAAGCGTTTAAAATGTATAAAAAAATCTTTTACGGGCAATATTCATAACATTAAAACCTGTAAAAGTGAACCTTTTCCTGACGCATAAAATCCTTCTCTATAAGTGTCTACAGACCTTCATCCAGCTTTAACCGTAAGATATGTGTTTAATTTCAGGAGGTTATGCTTTGAGATATTTCAAACAAAAAAGTTTAATACAATTTTACTCATTTTCGCTTCCTTTTCGATATAAGAAGTTTTATATGAAACATTTCTTGGCGTATTTTCGGAAAGAAATTGATTTAATTCCCAATATCCTCGGTCAATTTAAGAGAGCAATGTATTTTGATAATACATGACTGAAAGAATTTTAGATTTGTCTTTTGAATGTCCAGAAATTTGATCCTAACAAATGTAACTTTTTAAAATTCCTATGCATAACGAAAAGTTAAATTTGTTCTGATGAACATTTAGTGATGTTGACGCAAATTTGCTTTACACCAGTTTTGTTCTCCCTCCTGAAAGTGATGAAAATCTTTGTTTCAAAATATGTCGATTATTTTTTATTTTCACTCACAAATCTATTTTGTTGAGAAAAGTCTGCTGTCCAAAAATCTGAAAGTTAGAATTTATAAAACAGTTATATTACCGGTTGTTCTGTATGGTTGTGAAACTTGGACTCTCACTCTGAGAGAGGAATATAGGTTCAGGGTGTTTGAGAATAAGGTGCTTAGGAAAATATTTGGGGCAAAGCGGGATGATGTTACAGGAGAATGGAGAAAGTTACACAACACAGAACTGCACGCATTGTATTATTCACCTGACGTAATTAGGAACATTAAATCCAGACGTTTGAGATGGGCAGGGCATGTAGCACGTATGGGCGAATCCAGAAATGCATATAGAGTGTTAGTTGGGAGACCAGAGGGGAAAAAGACCTTTAGGGAGGCCGAGACGTAGATGGGAGGATAATATTAAAATGGATTTGAGGGAGGTGGGGTATGATGATAGAGAATGGATTAATCTCGCACAGGATAGGAACCGCTGGCGGGCTTATGTGAGGGCGGCAATGAACCTTCGGGTTCCTTAAAAGCCATTTGTAAGTAAGTAAGTAAATGTTACGAACTCAGAACTGTGTTAATCATTACATTCAGAGTGGACTGAAACCAACAGCTGTGATTTGTTTATTTCCTTCCATCGCTATTCATTCTATACACATTACTACTTTCAGAATTTCTAAGAAAATAAAATGCTTCTTTAAGGGGACCAGATAGACTCGATTGGGTTGAAATTATGAAAAAAAAAATGTTTTCGCATATTCTAATTCCTTCATATTTAAAAACTAATTTTTTTACAATTTCAACTTTGAATTTGTTTGGGAAGTAAAGATTTTTTAAATAGTTTTGTGAATGTAAACAAGAGTAGAAATTGTTCACATTCATTCATTCATTTTTAGTTTTCTGCTCAAAGACAGGTATTTCACTGCAAACCCAGTATTCTTCAATTTTCCCTTTTTTTCGCCTGCCTTTTAGTCTCCTCATATGATCCATATCTCTTAATGTTGTCTGTCATTTGATATCTTCTTTTGCCCCGAACTCTTCTCCCGTTCACCATTCCTTCCAGTACATCCTTCAGTAGGCAGTTTCTTCTCAGCCAGTGACCCAACCAATTCATTTTTCTCTTCATGATCAGTTTCAGCATTATTCTTTCTTCACGTCGACCTGGTTGGCAAGGTGGTATAGCGCTGGCCTTCTATGCCCAAGGTTGCGGGTTCGATCCCGGGCCAGGTCGATGGCATTTAAGTGTGCTTAAATGCGACAGGCTCATGTCAGTAGATTTACTGGCATGTAAAAGAACTCCTGAGGGACAAAATTCCGGCACATCCGGCGATGCTGATATAACCTCTGCAGTTGCGAGCGTCGTTAAATAAAACATAACATTTAACATTTCTTTCTTTACCCATTCTTTCAAACACAGTTTAATTTCTTATTCTATCTGCCCATTTCACACGCTCCATTCTTTTCCATATCCACATTTCAAATCCTTCTAGTCACTTCTCTTCACTTCGTCGTAAAATTTTTCACTTACATCTGCTCTGAACGTACCAAATCTTTGTAAATTTAACATTGTCAAGACAGGTGGTGCTCCGTTTCCTTAATATTTCCTGATTTTTTTAAATAAATTGGGGGAAAAAAATTAAAAATCCAACAATTGTGTTTGAAATTTTTATAAAATTTGTCCTACTCGCATCACCAATCAATCTACAGTGTAGAAATCCACAAAACGCATGCGCAGACATAGTAAAAATGACGCTTATGTATATATTTAGAGTTGTTTACTATTGAAATACTGAAAGTAAAACAACCTTCAGTGTTGTTTACAGTCTTAAGAAGTGTGGAATGAAAACAGTGTAAACGAAACGTTTTCGAAACCATCGAGAAAAATGTGAGAGTTTGAATGCAACTATTGCATGAAAGGGAGACCTCCAGGTGGAAATCGAAAGCATGTAATGGCTAATTTATTCCTGGAATCCAGATTGAACTTTTCTAATGTGTTGAACCCATTTGGAATCAGAATGTTGGACAATATGGCAGACGACGTCATTGTCGGAGTTGTTAATGGATTCAGACCACATTTTTTCCGCTCTAAACTTTGAACGGGAGTCAGAAGCAAGCTTCTTTTGTTTGAATCACTTCGGAGCTGTAATGGAATCGGTCGCTACATGGAGGGGAGAGAAGCCTTTGTCATGTGACGTTCATAAACTTGCTGAACTTTGCAGAGGTGATACTTTTCACTCAATCGCGTAATCCCAGCGGCCTCGTTAATCCCTAGTATAAATTACAGACCGTAGAGGGCGACGAACTCCACCTCTGCACTGGATGATTCCGAGCATTTATTACTCATATTTGTAGCACAGAGAAACAAATGACATCTGCGTGTAAGAAATCTACTGAATTTCTCACAACTAAACACACAGTTCTAGACTTAACGGTTTCTATGACGACGACGGCAAAAAAAAAAAAAAAACATGAAGCACGATATTTTAATATTTCCTTACTTAAGCTGGTATATAAGTGTTAAAGACTTAAATCTTTAGATGTAATAAAGGGTATTAAATTATTTTTTTGTTAATAAAGTTGTGTCCGGAAATAATTTCGTATCCATGTAGGCCTAACAGGCCACGAAAGGCCTCAAGACAAATCTGTTCATTGGTCTTATTCTCGTCCATGGCTGCCTTTAATTTTATTATTGTATTTCATCTATTCCCGATACCACAGAAACAATTATTGGTGTTGATTTTTTGTTCTATGTTACAAAATAACTTCTGTGCCATATATTTATAAACATAAAAAAACAAATCTGCTCTGCATCATGAATAAACCGGCACGCAAAATAAGTTAGACAGTTTCGGGAAATATAAATATATATATAATTTTTTTTTCCGGTTTACAAATGAGTAGTATGGGTCTCTGATAAGAGAACTAATGTAATATAGCCTACTTTTTGCACGATCGTGTTTTTGCTGTATTTACAATATTCCCACACAGAAACTCGTTGCCATGGAAACCTTTCTTCATAACATAAAACTATGCTGAAATATACCCATTACAGTGCACTTCACTTATTGTTACTTAGTTACCATTACAGTTCAGTTTTGCGAAAGCTTTGGAAAGCTTTAATTTTCCTTTGTTAACTACATAGTAGTAGACTGGAACAGCTTACCTGCGGCAGTCTTTCAGGGTGCTCCCCTCAAAATCAATACATTTAAGGAAAGGTTGAGAAGATTAGACTGAAAATGTAATTGTAGGTGCAATGTAATTATC
This sequence comes from Periplaneta americana, assembly GCA_025594305.2. Taxonomy (NCBI): domain Eukaryota; kingdom Metazoa; phylum Arthropoda; class Insecta; order Blattodea; family Blattidae; genus Periplaneta; species Periplaneta americana. Next base: position 2,711,167 of record JAJSOF020000021.1, on the reverse strand, counting down.
TAAATTGTGTCATGTAATTAATTAAGTTGATATGTAATTAATTAAGATATGCAATTAAGTTGATTTGTAATTAATTAAGGTGATATGTAATTTCTTAAATTGGTAATAGTTGGGTGAAATAGAAGTACTTATAAGCTAGGTTTACTTTTGCTTATCGTAGGCGTTATTATAGAATAGTTTTTATTTATAGTCCTAGGTTTATTGCATCTATTTATTCATAGTTAAAGTAAATTTACGTTTATTTTATTTTTTATTGCCGTAATTATTGTAAATTTTATTAATATAATTATTGTAATATTATTGTACATCACTGCCACCGCGTGAATACACAATTGTAGTACATACATACATACCTACATACATACATACCTACATACATACATACATACATACCTACATACATACATACCTACATACATACAGTACATACATACATTACGTACATACATACATACATACATACATACATACATACATACAGTACATACATACATACCTACATACAGTACATATCTACATACATACAGTACATACATTACATACATACATACATACATACAGTACATACATACATTACATACATTACGTACATACATACATACATACCTACATACATACATACATACCTACATACCTACCTACCTACATACATACGTACGTACGTACATACATGCATACATACATACGTACGTACGTACCTACCTACATACATACATACGTACATACATACATACATACATACATACATACATACATACATACATACATACATACATACACACGTACGTACGTACATACATACATACCTACATACATACATACATACATACATACATACATACACACGTACGTACGTACGTACCTACCTACATACATACATACATACATACATACATACATACATACATACATACATACATACATACATACATACACACATACACACAATATTGCTCTAAATTTTCAATGTAAAATATACTGGTCGCTATTTTCAATTTTATAAATATCATGGTGCAAAAAATGTTGTACAATACACGTTTGTGAAGTGAATTACAAAATCTCGGAAACTGAAAAACTCGCTAAGCAAACTTTTCCTCGATTTTGTAAAAAGCATTTCACAACCCTGTATCGGCCTACACTATTCTCTTCCATTGAAGCAACATTTCATAGTTCCTGCCATAATAAGTTTTTCACTATAGTTCACTCAAAGTGTATCGTACGTGTATATTTAACACTTTAATATTGCATGACTTGTGTTTACAAATCAAAAAAGTTGTCGCACAGGTCTGTGGCTGCTCTCGATGCCGAGATATTACAGAGAGAATCCGCGCGGCACACACAATTTTATACGCAATTTCGCCGCCCTCATGCCCGTAGCGAGTGGAGGTGACGTCATTGGACGTGGTCACACAAGTTACATTGATTCATGGCCTAACTCCTTATAACATTAGCATTCAGCTGAGGTTTATAGTGTTGTTGCAATAAGCATTTGGAATTCTGCCATATTTTATTTCACCACGGATTCCGAAACGAGTGTACATACTAGGTGCGGGAAAGGATGTATTCTACGTCAAAATGCATCTGTTACGAAATATTGAATTAGCATACGGCATATAGAGCAGTTTATGGCAATGCTAATGAGGATGGCAAATTTACACGGGGCAACATCGTCAACGTCATATTTCCTGTCATACAAGCGTATCCGGACACTAATCTATTATTCCGAAACACCCTGTAGAACGACTTTCTATTAAACTGATGTAATTTAGCGTCGATGAATTGTTGATAGAGAAACCAGTCCAACGATTCGCTATTGAATTACATGAAATTCACTTTACATTTATGAAAAATATAGCGAAAACTCCAATGAGATAAACAGACCAATCGGGATTCTTAACACACATCAGTATGCAGTCTAGAAACAGAAATTCTGTCCTCTACCTCTAAAACATGCCAGCGGTACAACAATCTCTATGGCAACGCTTAACTGATATAAACTTGAATAAGGACTAGAATGTGTCGCTCTTTGCTATGGCAACACACAAAACATTAAATTTACTTCAATAAAGAGAGCATGGGTTTATCAACAGATTTTAACGGAAAGCTCAGCACGTATATTTCAGTAGTGAAAATGTGTGTTAATTTAAAAGTTTATTTGGAAACGCACAAAAACGCATTATTTACACAAATACAATACGGCATTCTGATAGGACTCCACACCAATACGCAACATGTAAACTCTAATAATGAAAAGTAGTTTAAAATGTGCTGTGGAAACGCACAAAACATATTAACTAAAGAAAACTCACTAGGAGTACTACAATGGTTCCTATAGAAACGCTCGAAATGTATATTTCACTGAAAATAAAGACAGTTCAACAGTTGCTATGGCAAAGGTAAAAAAATGAATACGTATATCTCAATAAAGTAAATCAATTTATTTTAAAAGTACATACCTCAAGGCCAAAAAAAATTAAACATTTCAATAAATAAGTGTAGCCATAATTTTAAAAACCTTCCATAGATACATTTATATCTAAAAAATAAATCACGATATTGTTAATAAACTACCACAAACATAAAAACTATAGGCTATACCTTAATAAACAAATCACAATACTGTATTTAACATTTGTCACCAAAACATATTTCAATGAATCAGTCTCGAAGATTTAATATTGCAGCACACGAAACCTATTTCAATATATCATAACATACTTCAAATTTGTATAAAGCTGGCCGAATCACGATATTAACACGTAGTTTCTATGGCAACGAACACAAATATTTTACTTCGTTTACGAAAAAGTTACATTACATTTAATAATAAATTTCCACGGCTACTAGCG
>JAJSOF020000021.1:2665818-2703318 GCA_025594305.2 Periplaneta americana | reverse complement strand
TCGTAAATACAATAGTCCACAAAATAACAAATTTATTTCAATAGAATTTTCACAAATGGCGGTCTCTTGACAATTTTATGGTACCATACTTCACAAATTCTACCCTCCACAATATAATATGACGACCAAACGATACCTTTTAAAATCAATTGGATTCTCAAAAGTTACAGACAGAGGCAAAGTGTTCCGCTCAAGGGCAAGTCCTTCGCTGCAAATCTAGCATTCTCGAATTTGTTCCTATTTTCCGCCTTCTTCTTTGTCTTGGCATGACATCCACATATCTCAATATCGTCTGATATCTTCTTCTGATCCGAACTTTTCATCCGTTCATAATTCCTTCCACGGCCTTATCTCAACCAGGTTAAATAAATAAATACTACTAATACTAATTCCTTCCTTGCCCCTTCAGTAGACAGTTTCTTCCTAGACAGTGATTCAATTCCTTTTCCTCTTCATGGTCACTTTCAGCATCATTCTTTCTTCACCCACTATTTCCAACACAGCTTCATTTCTTATTCTCTCTGTCCATTTCACACGCTCTATTCTTCTCCATATTCACATTTCAAATGCTTCTAATCGCTTTTCTTCATTTACTCTGAACAAATATTTTTGAGTACCTGTTGTATCAAAATGGTTAAGAGAGGCACTTTCCTCCTGAATTACTCTATTTTCCATTCAAATATCTAAGATCTTTGTAAACATAAAAATTGTAATCTTGTCAGTATATGAATAGCCTCTGTAGTTTAAAAGGAACGTTAAATAATGAATTACAATTACAATTATCATCTTATCGTCTGTGAATAGCCTCTGTAGTTTAAAACGAACGTTAAATAAAGAATTACAATTACAATTATCATCTTGTCGCCTATGAATAGCCTCTGTAGTTTAAAAGGAACGTTAAATAAAGAATTACAATTACAATTATCATCTTATCGTCTATGAATAGCCTCTGTAGTTTAAAAGGAACGTTAAATAAAGAATTACAATTACAATTATCATCTTATCGTCTATGAATAGCCTCTGTAGTTTAAAAGGAACGTTAAATAATGAATTACAATTACAATTATCATCTTATCGTCTATGAATAGCCTCTGTAGTTTAAAAGGAACGTTAAATAATGAATTACAATTACAATTATCATCTTATCGTCTATGAATAGCCTCTGTAGTTTAAAAGGAACGTTAAATAAAGAATTACAATTACAATTATCATCTTATCGTCTATGAATAGCCTCTGTAGTTTAAAAGGAACGTTAAATAAAGAATTACAATTACAATTATCATCTTATCGTCTATGAATAGCCTCTGTAGTTTAAAAGGAACGTTAAATAAAGAATTACAATTACAATTATCATCTTATCGTCTATGAATAGCCTCTGTAGTTTAAAAGGAACGTTAAATAAAGAATTACAATTACAATTATCAACTTATCGTCTATGAATAGCCTCTGTAGTTTAAAGGGAACGTTAAATAAAGAATTATAACTATTGTATTATCGTGTATGAATATTATCTGTAGTTCACAAGAATGTTGGATAAAGAATTACAATTATACAGTAGTTGTATTGATTTTATACCTTCCGTTTGTATTGCGTACAACCGTGAAAAATTATGTAAATGAGTGTACGCAGTAGCTTTTTAGTCGATTTGTGTAGTCATTTGTTCCAGTTCATCATTTTCGTCTCTTGGTGTAATCTCCTTGGTTACAATAACGAGCCAACGATCGATGTAATGTTGAATTTGCGCTCCCTTGCAAACTGAACACAATGACTGGATGGGAAGACATGTTACTGGCGACGCGACGGTTCTCATAACACCGTGTTACGTATTTCTGTAACACAGTCTAACACATGTCGCGACATTTTCTTGGAAGCTGCTACCACAACAGACGGAATTCTTTGAAGAGATGGCTTTAATGTCTGCAAGAAATACATCTTACAGGAGTAGAAGAAGATTATGGTTGAATATAATGAACCGAGGTAGAAAAAATGCGGAAAAGAAATGTCAAGGACGACAGAAAGGAAGTGAGATACATTAAAAGGAAGCGTATTTTCATAAGAAAACGGAGGCAGAAGAAAATCCGAGAGTAAAAGCCAAAGGATGCCACAATGTAAACTGCAGATTTCTGTTTTTAGATTCTGAGATTGAATTTAACGAACGATATCAAATCATTACATATGAAATTTTGCACATATTTACAAGTATTTAGTTTCACAATGAAGAAGTCATTTTACAAGTGTATAAAGCCGTAATAATTCCCACAATGGAGGCGTTCTCAGGAACAAGAACTTAACTACAAAATCTTGAATTCGAGATACAAAGCATGAAACATTTCATATCCTGGATTAAAAAAACCTTGCATAGAACGACATTCAAATGTTTCTAGAGCGCGCTGTGTTTGTAGAAGGGAAATAATATTTTGTCTGGAGGGAAATGTGTTATTAAGGATTCAATATACGCAAGAAACGGAAAAACGACGTAATGTACGTTAAGTTGTTATTCTATGGAACGTCTCAAATGCTCTTAGATATGTAAAGTTTAATAGGCCAACAATTCGTGCATGAATGAAATATATACAGGATGAGGCATCTAAATTATCATCTTAAAATATCTACTATACTATTACTCATACGAATAACTGTTTTGCCTAGATTTAAGGGCGCATAAGATATCACAAATCTAGCTTATAAAGAGTAAATATTAATCAGAGAAAGATAGGACTTTTCAACAGAAAGTTTTGTTTCTTAATGGAGCAATTGGAATCAGTATTAAACGTTTATCCTTCAGATGAAATACCTGTATGATACAAGAAAACAACAGAAAGTTTGTGAATTATGTGAGAAAATACGGTACACAACAATGCCTGTAAGGAAGGGCGAGATTCTGTGAACACACACTAGACACTGACACACAAACTTGATTTAAAAATGACTTAATGCTGATTTGCTATCTATAAATGTAACTAAAACCACTTCAGTGCCTTTTTCCTCAACAACCTCTGGATCACAACAAATTAAAGTCACTTTCTTGTTTTACATTACCAATCCATAACTCAAATTTATTGCAGACTGCCTATGATCTGTACATGCTTGAAAGAATCTGTAGATATGAAATACCTGGGAATTTTTGTTGAGCAACTCTTGAAATGGATACACATTAACTTTTTATTTAATAAAAAACCAAAAAGAATTAAAAATTTGTAAATCTTCACCATTACTTTCCTACTTATGTACTAAGTGTGGTTTATTTGGCTATAGTTGAAACTGTTCTCAATTATGGTGTAAGAGAATGGAGAAGAATTACAAAAATTTATTTGTTCCTCTAATTTTGTTGCAAAAATTATCAAAATTTTGTTTCAAAAGAAAGCTGGAGTATCCAACAACTTTGATCCATTACGAATTTAATGTCTTTAGTATTAACTAAATTTATAGAAAATTGCATCATAAAAATAGAATGAAATTTGTAGCTCAACTACAAGATTATAATATAGACGAAATGATGTTATTTAATTTAATCAGGCCGCCCTGGTTTAACCTAAATGCTTCACATCTGCTCGTGTACTACACAGTAAATATTACAGTCCACGTCTATAAAATTCTATAGCAAAACTTGATCCAGAATTGATTACTTTTAGTAATACAATGTTGAAATCCAGAATTTAACAACTCATTGGCCTATGACGGATTTCCCTTTATCCAGTATATAAACGATTTATACCTCCAAAAATGATGGTGGTACAGCATAAATAACTGAAGAAAAAAGCCGAATAATGTTTGTAACTACAAAAGTTTTCAGAGAAAAAAATGCGTTTTATAAGTCTAACGTTTCTGAAATAAAATTGATAAACAGTCTTTATTTAATTTGCTCGGTATATACGCTGAAGGAATAATTCATAACTAGGTTCTGTATTGATATGTGTTAGGTGGAAGGTCATTGTCAATAGCATTCACGTCCAGTCTAAATGTAAACAAATATACCACTCTAAGAACACCACAATTAAAAACAAAATTATAAAAAACATTTAAATTTGAATAGACATTTTGTTAAGGAGACTGATTAGCAATATAATTTTGGTATTTTGTAACTTTTACCCCTGTATATATCATGTATTTTAAAATAATTGTTTTCCCCCTAAAAAGTGCAAGTATCTTGGAGTAACAGTAACAAATATAAATGACACTCGGGAGGAAATTAAACAGAGAATAAATATGGGAAATGCCTGTTATTATTCGGTTGAGAAGCTTTTATCATCTAGTCTGCTGTCAAAAAATCTCAAAGTTAGAATTTATAAAAGAGTTATATTACCGATTGTTCTTTATGGTTGTGAAACTTGGACTCTCACTTTGAGAGAGGAACAGAGGTTAGGGGTGTTTGAGAATAAGGTGCTCAGAAAAATATTTGGGGCTAAGAGGGATGAAGTTACAGGAGAATGGAGAAAGTTACACAACACAGAACTGCACGCATTGTATTCTTCACCTGACATAATTAGGAACATTAAATCTAGATGTTTGAGATGGGCAGGGAATGTAGCACGTATGGGCGAATCCAGAAATGCATATAGAGTGTTAGTTGGGAGGCCGGAGGGAAAAAGACCTTTAGGGAGGCCGAGACGTAGATGGGAAGATATTAAAATGTATTTGAGGGAGGTGGGATATGATGATAGAGACTGGATTAATCTTGCTCAGGATAGGGACCGATGGCGGGCTAATGTGAGGGCGGATATGAACCTGCGGGTTCCTTAAGAGCCGATAAATACAAGATAACCACGCTAGAATACTGCGAAACAAATATAAATGAAGTGGTTGTGCAAAATGTGCCTATCAACATCTGTTCAACACGCACTCTACAGTCTATAGGCGGTATTGGTATAGGAGGGCCGTGTCATGTAATAACCGTGCTGGCCTGGACTGTATTTTTTCATCAGCCACTCTGTGCATTCATAGACTGTTCGCACGGCGCTGGCTGGAGTGGGGGAGTGTATTGGATTTCACGTTGTGAGTCAGCAACCCGTCGGCTCTCGTCGAGGAGATGCGGTCTACAGCATCAAACCCTGACACTTTAAAACAAGCTGCAGATAAACTGAATTCCAGTGTCAAGTATTTATTACACAGAGTGGAAGTGTGTAATATTGGGTAGAGTGAAGCAAAAATTCCAATACTACTTCACACTAGTTCCAAACGTATATTTTCCTCAGAAAATAATACTTTTCTATTAAATGTTATCACTGTTTTACCAGATAGATACTATTTTTACGATTCTGATTTTTACTTTTGTCGTCAGAAAAATTGAGAGGAATGATTTATCCCTTTACAGTCTATCCATTTACTTACTTACTTACTTACTGGCTTTTAAGGAACCCGAAGGTTCATTGCCGTCCTCACATAAGCCCGCCATTGGTCCCTATCCTGTGCAAGATTAATCCAGTCTCTATCATCATATCCCACCTCCCTCAAATCCATTTTAATATTATCCTCCCATCTACGTCTCGGCCTCCCTAAAGGTCTTTTTCCCTCCGGTCTCCCAACTAACACTCTATATGCATATCTGGATTCGCCCATACGTGCTAAATGCCCTGCCCATCTCAAACGTCTGGATTTAATGTTCCTAATTATGTCAGGTGAAGAATACAATGCGTGCAGTTCTGTGTTGTGTAACTTTCTCCATTCTCCTGTAACTTCATCCCGCTTAGCCCCAAATATTTTCCTAAGCACCTTATTCTCAAACACCCTTAACCTATATTCCTCTCTCAGGGTGAGAGTCCAAGTTTCACAACCATACAGAACAACCGGTAATATAACTGTTTTATAAATTCTAACTTTCAGATTTTTTGACAGCAGACTGGATGATAAGAGCTTCTCAACCGAATAATAACAGGCATTTCCCATATTTATTCTGCGTTTATTTTCCTCCCGAGTGTCATTTATATTTGTTACTGTTGCTCCAAGATATTTGAATCTTCCCATCTCTTCGAAGGATAAATCTCCAATTTTTATGTTTCCATTTCGTACAATATTCTGGTCACGAGACATTATCATATACTTTGTCTTTTCGGGATTTACCTCCAAACCGATCGCTTTACTTGCTTCAAGTAAAATTTCCGTGTTTTTCCCTAATCGTTTGTGGATTTTCACGTCATTCGCATAGACAAGAAGCTGATGTAACCCGTTCAATACAGTCTATCTATACTAATAATAAGTGTGTAGCCAAATTTTTCTGGTAATTTTCGACTTTCCAAAAATAATTATTCCTAACATATATAATTAACCACCCTGAAACCGAAAATCGCTTTTTTTTTTTTTTTTTAAATTTTTGTTTGTATGTCTGTCTGTATGTTTGTTACCTTTTCACGCGATAATGGCTGAACTGATTTATATGAAAATTGGAATATAAATTAAGTTCGTTGTAACTTAGATTTTAGGCTATATGGCATTCAAAATACTTTATTTAAAAGAGGGGTTATAAGGGGGCTTGAATTAAATAAATCGAAATATCTCCCTTGTTATTAATTTTCGTGAAAAATGTTACATAACAAACTTTTTTTTATTATTTTCGATAAGTTTTATTCCGTACAAAATTTTGATAGGACTGGTATTTCATGAGATAAATGAGTTTTAAAATTTATATAACGACGCCATCTACAGTAAGGCGCTGTAATGAAATAAAAAAAAAACAAATGACTTTATCTATAAGGGGCCTTGGACAACAACAAACGAAATCTATTAAACATAGCCTACAGAGAATGTTTCTGTGTTTGTATGAAGTAATATCGATTAAAGGATATAACAGACTTTTAAACAAAAAATTTCAATACTACTTTACAGTACTTCCAAAAGTATATTTTCCTCAGAAAATAATAATTTTCCTTAAATGTTAACACCATTTTTCCTCGATAAGTACTATTCGTAAGATTCTGATTTTTACTTCTTTTTTTTTACGTTTTCTGGAAGATTATTTGTTTTATTCTCGATTGGTTTATGATTTTAAACTTTCTCTTCTTTCTTCCTAAAACTTCAGTGATTCCTCACTCTTCCTATTAATTTTCTTTCTTTAATTATTGTCATGATTTATGTTTTTCACAGACTGTAGCTTTATGATTTGTTATATTGAGTTGTATAGCATAATATTATGTATCTGTTCTTGGATACCCCATGATTGAGACTTTTATTCGTTGGAGCATACCCAATAAATTAAAAAAATAAACAAAAAACAAAGAACAAACAAAAAACAAAACAAGAGTGTATTAAATTAATATCTTCCGCTTGTTGTACAAGGCCACCTTAAATAACCGCAGAGTCATTTGTTTTCATTTTATTGTACAATATCAGCGTGATTGAGGCGGTTCGAATATAATGCGAATTGTTATATTAAAACTCATATACCTCGCTAAATATAGGTCCTATAAAAATTTCGCCTGGAATAAAATTTGTCGGAAACATTTTAAAACAACTTTTGTCATGTAATATTATTCCAAAACATCAATAATAAACGAGATATTTAAATTTATTTACACCAGTATATCTTTCCAGTTTTAAAGGAAGTATTTTCAATGTCATATAACATAAAATGTAAACATAAGTTACCAATTTTCGTAGAAATCTGTTCAGCCATTATCGCGTGAAAAGCTAACAACATACAGATATACAGATAAAAATTTCAAAACTGTGGTTTTTGGTCTCTCAACAGTCCTTTATACATGCTAAGTTACTTACTGGCTTTTAGAGAACCCGAAGGTTCATTGCCGCCCTCACATAAGCCCGCCATCGGTCCCTATTCTGTGCAAGATTAATCCAGTCTCCATCATCATATCTCACCTGATTCAAGTCCATTTTAATATTATCTCCCATCTACGTCTCGGCCTCCCCATAAGTCTTTTTCACTCCGGCCTCCCAACTAACACTCTATATGCATTTCTGGAATCGCCCATACGTGCTACATGCCCTGCCCATCTCAAACGTCTGGATTTAATGTTCCTAATTATGTCGGGTTAAGTATACAATCCGTGCAGTTCTGTGTTGTGTAACTTTCTCCATTCTCCTGTAACTTCATCCCTCTTAACCACAAATATCTTCCTAAGAACCTTATTCTCAAACACTCTTAACCTCTGTTCCTCTCTCAAAGTGAGAGTCCAAGTTTCACGACCATACAGAACAACCGGTAATATAACTGTTTTATAAATTCTAACTTTCAGATTTTTTGACAGCAGACTGGGTCACAAAAGCTTCTGAACCGAATAATAACAGGCATTTTCCACTATTCTTCGTTTAATTTCCTCCCGAGTGTCATTTATATTTGTTACTGTTGCTCCAAGGTATATGAATTGTTCTATATTTTCAAAAGATAAATTTCCAATTTTTATATTTCCATTTCGTACCGTGCTCTGGTCACGAGACATAATCATATACTTTCTTTTCGGGGTTTACTTCCAAATCCATCTCATTACTTGCTTTAAGTGAAATCCCGTGTTTTCCCTAGTAGTTCGTGGATTATTTGAATAGGAGTTACACAAATAAAGTATAACTGTAACAGAATATGGACGATGGTAAATGCAGTAAATTGTTGCGAAGGTTGGTAATGAAAACGTAGCCTATATATGACACCGGAATTTTCGTGTGTGTGGCAGAAATGCCAGATATGTGATGCAGTAGCTACAGGAGCTGTTTTGAAATGAAATCGTGAGATGGTCGCATAATACGTGTCCAGTGTTGCATGCTGGGTAACACAAGGGGCATCGTGTGACCAGTTCCACCTGCAAAGGGTCGAAGTGATCTGAACAGTAATACCAACATTAATTAACTTTATCCGTTGTCCAGTAATTCAGTGCTAATAAACCGCGCAATTGTACGGCACTTGAAGGGTCATAATTGTGGGGGGTTAGGGCTTCGATCTTGTTACAGTGCAGTTTGCTGTCGCTCAGAACTGGAATGCTAATTCAAGAGATGTCCCATAGTCACTTCACATCCGTGCTCTGCAGTAAGGATCGGACTACAAGCTGGGGTTCAAGAGTGCCTAGTGGCTAGGTGTGACAACTAATGGTGTGTACGTAATACAAGCAGCAATATAGATCTCTGTTACAACATGCACATCCATGCTGAGAAAAATTGCACCAATTAAGTCTAATTAGAGAATTTGACTATGTTCGAAGTTGTGCGAGGTTTCTGCTATTTCTATTTTGTCACAGATTCGGAGAGATGCAACGTTTTGCAGTGACATATAGGGTTGCTACCGCTAATAATAATAATAAAAATAATAATATTAATAATAATAATAGTAATAATAATAATAACAATAATAATAATCATAATAACAATAATAATAATAATAATAACGATCATAATAATATTAATTACAATAATAATAATAATAATTATTACAATAATAACCATAACAACAATAATAATAACAATAATAATAACAAAAATAATAATAATTATAATAACAATAACAATAATATTAATAATAACAAAAATAATAATAATTATAATAGTAATAATATTAATAATAATAATAATAAAAACAATAATAATAATAATAATAATAATAATAATATTAATAATAATAACAGTAACAATAACAATAATTGTAATAATAATAACAATGATAATAATTATATTAATAATAACAATAACAATAATAATAATAATAATAATATTAACAATAATAACAATAATTGTAATAATATTAACAATAATAACAATTATAATAATATTAACAATAATAACAATAATTATAATAATATCAACAATAATAACAATAAGAAAAATAATAATAACAATAATTATTATAATAATAACAATAATAACAATAATAATAATAACAATAATAATAAAAATAATAATAATAGTAATAATAATAACAATAGTATTAATAACAACAATAATAATAATTATAATAATAATAACAATAATAGTAATTATAACAATAATAATAATAACAATTATAATAACAGTAATAGTAATAACAATAATAATTATTATAATAACAATAATAATAATAATAATAATAATAATAATAATAATAATAATAATGTATGTGCATGTAGGCTATTTATTCACACTGCAAATGGGTATATAACCGGTGGCAGTGGTAACTAATTACACTCAATAATAACAATATAAACCACAATTAACAATAAATTAATAAGAATACTGATAATTAATACTACTAATAATAATTATGTAGATGAAATTATTGGGGATCATCAGTGTGGTTTTAGACGTAATAGATCAACTATTGACCAGATATTTTGTATTCGACAGATATTGGAGAAAAAATGGGAGTATAAGGGTACAGTACATCAGTTATTCATAGATTTCAAAAAGACTTATGACTCGGCTAAAAGGGAAGTTTTATATGATATTTTTATTGAATTTGGTATTCCCAGGAAACTAGTTCCATTAATTAAAATATGTCTCAGTGAAACGTACAGCAGAGTTCGTATAGGTCAGTTTCTGTCAGATACTTTTCCAATTCACTGTGGGCTAAAGCAAGAAGATGCACTATCACCTTTACTTTTTAGCTTTGCTCTAGAGTATGCCATTAGGAAAGTCCAGGATAACAGAGAGGGTTTGGAATTGAACGGGTTACATCAGCTGCTTGTCTATGCGGATGACGTGAATATGTTAGAAGAAAATCCACAAACGATTAGGGAAAACACGGGAATTTTACTTGAAACGAGTAAAGTGATAGGTTTGGAAGTAAATTCCGAAAAGACAAAGCATATGATTATGTCTCGTGACCAGAATATTGTACGAAATGGAAATATAAAAATTGGAAATTTATCTTTCGAAGAGGTGGAGAAGTTCAAATATCTGCAAGCAACAGTAACAAATATAAATGATACTCGGGAGGAAATTAAACACAAAATAAATATGGGAAATGCCTGTTATTATTCCGTTGAGAAGCTTTTATCATCCAGTCTGCTGTCAAAAAATCTGAAGGTTAGAATTTATAAAACAGTTATATTGCCGGTTGTTCTATATGGTTGTGAACCTTGGACTCTTACTTTGAGAGAGGAACATAGGTTAAGTGTGTTTGAGAATAAGGTGCTTAGGAAAATATTTGGGGCTAAGAGGGATGGAGTTACAGGGAAATGGAGAAAGTTACACAACACAGAACTGCACGCATTGTATTCTTCACCTGACATAATTAGGAACATTAAATCCAGACGTTTGAGATGGGCAGGGCACGTAGCACGTATTGGCGAATCCAGAAATGCATATAGAGTGTTACTTGGGAGACCGGAGGGAAAAAGACCTTTGGAGAGGCCGAGACGTAGATGGGAAGATAATATTAAAATGGATTTGAGGGAGGTGGGATATGATGATAGAGACTGGATTAATCTTGCTCAGGATAGGGACCGATGGCGGGCTTATGTGAGGGCGGCAATGAACGTCCGGGTTCCTTAAAAGCGAATAAGCAAGTAATAATAATAAGAGTAAAATTTAGATAATTATGTTTAGTTATATTTAAAATTACAATTTAGAGTTGTCGTTTGTTTAGTCAACTATCCGAAGACAGGCCTGAACCTCACAAGTGATACCAACAAGGCACCACTAATGAGGCAACTATGCCAGGAGATAATGGGATAGGGTGGCGAGTTCCTTTCCCCTCTATTACATACGTCGCTGACTAGCTTCATATTACACTAGTCAGACTTCAGATGCATACAAACAATTGTTCTTTTTCTGACACATATCGGCAAGTGAGATGTACTGCCTGATAATACAGAGACATCATTTTATTTTTAATAAAATTTCTAATATTAACCTGGCTATAGTTTTGGATCAACGGTTGAGAACCGTAAACACCGTTTGCTACCCCCTTCCACAACTGGAGTTCGATTTTACTGGCGTAATATAAAAACAAATCACTTTACTAGGTATAGGGAGAAAGAAAAGTACATGTAGGTACTCAAAATCGTGTGAACTTTCCTGAGAAAAACAATGATGCAGTTCATTTTGAGATATCTCTAATCGTCTTCAAGTTATTTAAAGATAACTGTCAGGGGCTGCCGAACATTGAAATCTTTCAAATCCAAGTTAGAAAATTATCTTATCACGAGTTGCCAAACTAACTTACTGTTACGACAAGTGTTGTATTGCATGTTTCCACGTATTCACATTTTTTTATGTTCTAGTGATATTCAACTTACAGTATTTTATTTTTGTTTTCATATTTTCCGATAATGGTATATCTATAATGTGATAAGTTGAGCTATGTAATATAATCATAATTTTCCTTACTGTGTGTACTTAAAAATATTGTATTCATTGTATGCTTTGTACTGCACTATTTTATTACTACTATTAGTATTATTATTACTATTAGGCCTATTATTATTATTATTATTATTATTATTATTATTATTATTATCATTATTATTATTACTATTCTTATTTTTATAATTATTATTGTTATTATTATTATTACCATCATTATTATTATTACTATTATTATTATCTCAATCTCATAATGCCTATTGTTGAAAATCAAGGTCAAATTGACTCAATTTATTTTGATTTTAGCAAAGCATTTGATGTTGTTCCTCACAAAATTTTATTAAATAAATTAAGTAATTTTGGTCTCTCCACTAACTATGTTAATTGGTTTGAAAATTATTTAACAGATAGACAGTCTTGTGTTCGACTAGGTAATTCTCTCTCGGTTCCATTTAATAGTTTATGCGGTGTTCCTCAAGGGTCTACTTTGGGACCTCTCCTATTTTTATTATTTATAAATGATATAAGTAAAAAAATAAGTTCTAGCTGCCTTTTGTTTGCGGATGATCTCAAAATCTTTCGTAAAATTAATAGTTTGGTTGATTGTCAAATTCTTCAAAATGACATTAATTCAATTTCACAATGGTCTGTTGAAAATGGAACGAAAATTAATCAATCCAAAACTTTTGTTATTTCCTTTTCACGGAAAACTATCTCCCTAAAATTTAACTATTCTCTCTGTAATGTCGTAATTACTAAGAAAGATTGTATTAGAGATCTTGGTGTCCTACTTGATTCAAAATTATATTTCCATGACCACTTGCAATATATTTATACCCATTCGTTAAGAATGCTTGGTCTAATTAGGTCTATAACTTATTCTTTTTCCACTCCTATGTGTTTATTAATTTTATACTATACGTTGGTTAGATCCAAGCTTGAATATGCATCTGTTGCATGGAACTCCATTACTTCCACTGACTCGGCTAAATTGGAGAATATCCAAAGAAAATTTATTTCCTTGTGTTCTTATAGATTTTTACCGAATTCCGATTATAACTATGAGATTAAATGCAATTATTTCAATTGCGGTAGTTTGTTCACCAGACGTCAGGATCTTGATTATTAATTTTTTTGTAAAGTCATTAAGGGTGATATTGATTGTGAATCTTTCATAAGCAATATCAGTCTTCGTATTCCTGCTAAGGGTTTAAGATTTCATAAATTGTTTTATAATAAGAATCCTAAATCTCTCTCTCCGGTCTGCAGATGCATTAAATATGCTAATTTGCATGGATTCAACTTGGATCCATTTAATGTGTAGTATATCTTTGAGTTTTAACTCACTGATCTAATTTTATTAATTATTTGTCCATATATTTCTTGCATTTGGTCTATTGATTCATGTAGACTATTCCATTATTTCAATTCTCATTGTACTAATTTTATAATTTTATAATTATTATTTGATCAATGATTGATGTAGACTATTATATTGATTGTATTTCATTTCATTGCCATTTTCTATCATTCATTCTCATCATCATTTGTTGTTTTGTTCTGTTTTGTATCGTGCTAAACTGTAATTGGCCTTGTGCTGTTGTTTTTGCACGTTAATATTCTAAATAAATAAATAAATAAATAAATAAATAAATAAATAAATAAATAAATAAATAAATAAATAAATAAATAAATAAATAAATAAATAAATAAATAAATAAATAAATAAATAAATAAATAAATAAATAAATAAATAAATAATTATTATTATTATCAATAATTGTCTTATTTTTTTATACTTTGTATGTCTCATTTATTTTGACTTGCTGTTCACATTTTATTATGCTTTTTTCTTTCTTTCTGTATGTTACACATTATGTCTGATTTCTTCTTACTTGTTTACATTTTATTATTATTATTACTAGCCGTACCCGTGCGCTCCGCTGCACCCGTTAGAAATAAATATAAAGTAATTACATAATTAAAATAGGACATTTGATCCAGGGAACATTCGTGTTTGATAGAAGGATAAATCGTTTAATAAAAAAAGGTAAAGGTATCCCCGTAACATGCCATGAAGGCACTTGGGGGGCATGGAGGTAGAGCCCCATGCTTTCCATGACCTCGAAACTAGCATGAGGTGGTTTGGTCGGCACCACGCTCTGACCGCCTTTTACCCCCGGGAAAGACCCGGTACTCAATTTTATAGGAGGCTGAGTGAACCTCGGGGCCGTTCTGAAAGTTTGGCAACGAGAAAATAATCCTGTGACCACCTGGCATCGAACCCCGGACCTTTCAGTCCGTAGCCAGCTGCTCTACCAACTGAGCTACCCGGCCGTCTAAATCGTTTAATATGTTACTTAATTTAAATTGTATTTAAAATATTAAAATGCGATCATTTTGGTCCAGAGACACTCATTTGGTGCAATGACAATTCCTTTAACATGTTTCTTAATTGTTATTACCAATTATTTTTGGAAAAGCGAAAATTAACAGAAAAATTTTGGCCACAGATTTATTATTATGTTTATATTATATTATATTATGAAAAAGTGTGTTGATAACGGATGTACTCGAATTAGAAAGTTTTTATTTGTTGTGGGAGCTCTTGAATCTCAGGAGGAACAGCTTTTACAACAGGGCAACATAATCTGCTTGGCTCATTACCCAATTTTTTTGCATTGCATTTATTGCATATATATTTTATGTATTTTAACACGATTCAATTGAGCATAGTTAAAATTTGAATTATAAAATAATGCATTGCTAAGCTAACGTTCTATTACTGCATACTAAATCAATACACTCTCGTTGTTCGTTAATTCTCTGAGATAAAAATGAATATGTTCATAAACATTATTATAAGAAATACAGGAAGTGAATATACAGAATAACCTATCAAGTTTTCTGTGCGTAAGAAGCTATTTTAATCTTACCTGTCCTCAATTCACTCACAAGTTATTGTAATAACATTATAGCATTATGTCCATCTAGAGAAACTACACTTTCCAATGGTGAAATAATAATTAATTATACAAATCGGTTAATTTAGCTTCCGATATTACTTCATACAAACACAGAAACATTGTCTGTAGGCTATGTTTCATAGCTTTCGATTGTTGTGTCCAAGGCCCCTTATAGACGAAGTCATTTGTTTTTTATTTCAATACACCGCCTTAGATGGCAGTTATTTTAATTTTAAAACTCATTTATCTCATTAAATATCAGTCCTATCAAAATTTTTCAATGAATAAAACTTATCGCAAATTATTTTTAAGGAAACGTTTGTTATGTAACATATTTCACAAAAATCAATAATAAGCGAGATATTTCGATTTATTTAATTCAAGCCCCCTTATAACCCCCCCTTTAAATAACGTATTTTGAATGCCATATAGCCCTATAATCTAAGTTACAACAAACTTAATTTATATTCCAATTTTCATCGAAATCGGTTCAGCCATTATCGCGTGAAAAGGTAACAAACATACAGACAGAGAGACAGAGAGACAGACAGACAGACAGACAGACAAACAAAAATGTCAAAAAAGCGATTTTCGGTTTCAGGGTGGTTAATTATATATGTTAGGACCAATTATTTTTGGAAAATCGAAAATTACCAGAAACATTTCGGCTACAGATTTATTATTAGTATAGATTCAGTTTTGTGTGTAAAATTGTAGTGTACTTTGTAAATTTGTAGTGTTTTTGTAATGCAGTTTTACTCCTGGTTGAGTGTTAGAGAAGGCCGTATGCCAGGTTAAATAAGTCATTATTATTATTATTATTATTATTATTATTATTATTATTATTATTATTACACAAACATTTGTTACTGCATCTACAGATATTTTGTAACATGTTACAGTACTCAGGAGGCTTTGTAAAAGGTATTTTTATGCAATTCTGGTAATTAACTTTTCCTGCTTTGCAATTTGGTTAACCTGTGACAGTTTCAATGCATTGTTGTTATTATTTGAAGCTTTTCTATAACAAATTTCTTGATTTTCGTCATGGCATTTTCGAAAGAGGAAAGAATTGATATCATTCTTCATTCTGGTTGGTTAAGTCACAGAAATGTTTTAGCAGACTGGACGAACAGTTCGCTGGACATTGGATTGGTCGGCGTGGACCAGTAGAATGGCCGGCCAGGTCTCCAGATTTAACACCACTTGATTTTTTCTTTTGGGGTTACATAAAGAGCTTGATATATGTAGAGAAAATTGAGAATGCGAATAGAACATTTTGTAGAATTTCCGGGGTGACTTTAAAACACGCTTCAATGTTACTGTCTTTAAATGTTCCGCATTCTCAATTTTCTCTTCATCTTACCAAGCTCTTTATATAACCCCAAAAGAAAAAATCTGGAGACATGATTTTGAGTGCCTACATGGCCCCTTTCCATTTAAAATTTCATAGTTGCATTCAAAATGGCGGTTTTTGAGATAGCTAAGGGCTAGAATCGAATGTGTCACTGGTAGAGCATTTGGTCTTACAAATACTGGTAACACCAATAATAATCGAACATCTAGAATATGGAAGATATTTATATGGTTCCAGACTTTTGATTCACCCTGTACATTTATTAATAATAATTTGATTTATAATATTAAGTATTTGGATATAATATAATTGTGTGACACATATGTTTTTAATTCTTATGTCGTAAAGCTTGAACTTATTTTCACCACGTTACTTAAAATTGTCTACAATGTAAGACATTTCGTACTACAATCCCGGAGCCAACTTCACAATACATAATTTTATGAGTGAGAGTTGGGTGGGAAATGTCTCGTGGTTATGGTTAAAGTTTAACCGCTTTTTGTGAAGTTTCTGTGTGAAAAGTTTAATAAAGTTACCATTTTAGCAAAGGAATTACGACATAAATCCGCTTTCACTTTTAATATGTCCGTGATTAACAGAAGAAAGTACTTTTATAACTATCAAGTAAGAATTTATGTTCCTGGAAAAAAAAAAGAAGGTCGGTGTATATTTTGTAATCTTCACGCTTTCTTGCAACAAAGAATTCCAGAAGGGAATTTCTCTAAACAACAGATTTCAATTTATGTTCATCATGGAATAATAATAATAATAATAATAATAATAATAATAATAATAATAATAATAATAATAATAATAATAATAATAATAATTACTGGCAATGCATTTGCTGAAGATAACATCCAGGTATATTTTCATCCTTTTATTGTAAGTTCTATTTTGAATTAGGTTGCCTGTACACTACAAAATGTTTCTTCGAACTCAATATCCTACAAGGAAACGTTGCCAAAATTGATCGCTATTGACGCAATTCGTCAAAGACTGTTTCGTATTGCTATATATTTGATAAGATTTTAAAACACTCCTTCAAGTTCATTGTAACCTATATAGACCTACCTACCAAATAGTACAATATAAATATTTAAATCCTTTGAAATGCAACATACTAGGCTATAAACATATTTTGTATTACTAGACTGTACGGTACGGGAATTTTACTTGAAGCAAGTAAAGTGATAGGTTTGGGAGTAAATCCCGAAAAGACAAAGTATATGATTATGTCTCGTGACCAGAATATAGTACGAAATGGAAATATAAAAATTGGAAATTTATCCTTTCAAGAGGTGGAAAAATTCAAATACCTGGGAGCAACAGTAACAAATATAAATGACACTTGGGAGGAAATTAAACGCAGAATAAATAAGGGAAATGTCTGTTATTATTCGGTTGAGAAGCTTTTATCATCCAGTCTGTTGTCAAAAAATCTGAAAGTTAAAATTTATAAAACAGTTATATTACCGGTTGTTCTTTATGGTTGTGAAACTTGGACTCTCACTTTGAGAGAAGAACATAGGTTAAGGGTGTTTGAGAATAAGGTGGTTAGGAAAATATTTGGGGCTAAGAGGGATGAAGTTACAGGAGAATGGAGAAAGTTACACAACACAGAACTGCACGCATTGTATTCTTCACCTGACATAATTAGGAACATTAAATCCAGACGTTTGAGATGGGCAGGGCATGTAGCACGTATGGGCGAATCCAGAAATGCATATAGAGTGTTAGTTGGGAGGCCGGAGGATAAAAGACCTTTAGGGAGGCCGAGACGTAGATGGGAGGATAATATTAAAATGGATTTGAGGGAGGTGGGATATGATGATAGAGACTGGATTAATCTTGCTCAGGATAGGGAGCGATGGCGGGCTTATGTGAGGGCGGCAATGAACCTGCGGGTTCCTTAAAAGCCATTTGTAAGTAAGTAAGAGAATTGTTAAAATTGCATAAGTGGAAGTCATAAGCAAGTGATTATTTTAATGTAAACTGACATGTGTAATATTTCAACATTTTCAACGGACAAATGAAGTAAGTCCATGGTTTAAATGTTTATTATTATTTAACTTTACCCAGACATTTTATTTCAGGTATTATTATTCCGAAGGATTATGCGAAAAAGAATTTTGACTCTATATAAATGTACGCTACATTGGTTAAAAATTGTTGTACTGATTTTTATACTTGATTTTTTCTAAAAATTGAATATCTCACTACCAGTTTCTGTGGACTTGCACCACTTGTGTTCTGAGCGCCTCATAAATTGCACTAGAGTGTTTGGTAGTGAATCGAAGAGGCTAGCTAGTTTTGGGGCCTCCGGTAGGTCTCTATTCCAGCGCGCTGTCGATGCTCGTTTGTCCCGACCACTTGACGTGACGTCACGGGATTTATTCGATACTGCAGAACATCCTTCGCCGCTGTCTGCTATGAATATGGAAGTCGGGCCAAATTTGAATGAACGACTTCATTCCTTGGAATTAAAAACAGACGGATTATACAAGCTACCGAAAGCGATTTGCATCCAAACCACACGTCCAGTACACAAGGACCAGACTCTGGGTGTAATACAGACGTGGACAAATTATTAACAAAATGGACGATTTTTATGATAATCCTGTTTACAAAATTTGACTTTTCAATTTAGAGTACAGTTGACAATTTTGGATATTTCCATCATTACAGAAGACAGAAATATGCAAAAATGTCAACTGTAGTTTAAATTGAAGAGTCAAGTTTTGTAAAAATATATAATAAAAGTCTTCAATTTTTCTAATAATTTGTAAATTAGCAAAATTGTCAACTGCATTGAAGAGTCAAATTTTGTAAAAATATGAAACAAAAATCTTCAGTTTTGCTAATAATTTCGAAATATCCAATGTCAACTGTAGTACAAATTGAAGAATGGAATTTTGTAAAAATATACAATAAAAACCTTCAGTTTTGCTAATAATTTGTAAATATGCTAAAATATCAACTGTAGTCCAAATTGAGGAGTTAAATTTTGAAAAATACACAATACAAATCTTCAATTTGGCTAATAATTTGGAAATACACAAAAATGTCAACTGCAGTCTAAATTGAAGAATCATATTTTGTAAAAATATATAATAAAAATCTTCAATTTTGCTAATAATTTGTCCACGTCTGTAGTGTTGAAGGAGAGTAGGGTATATGAGCTGGTCATCAGCATTCGGAGGTTTTTTGTTAAAGGAAGTCAATAGGTAAATTTAGAGGAGTATGAAATTCTACCCACGTTTGATTTTTCTCACAGGATAGAATATTCTCATCCCTTGCCTAACTTGTATTCTGTGTTTTCTCAAGTCAGAGGGTAGAAAATATGGCTCGTGAGTGCATTTATAATAGTAGACATTGAGAAAGAATGAAGTTGCCCAAAATGTCGACTTGATGTACCAGTGATGTCAAAGCAAGCGCATTTTTTGACCTTGACGTCGTGCGCGGGCATCAAGCGCTGCGTATGGAAGGAGGAATAAGCAGCCTGTTGGATTAAGAAAACAGTGGTGCACAAACTTCAAACGGAACGTGAAATTTTATGTCGTTATTTTTATATGGCTTCTTTCTGTTTAATATTATCTATATTGTCTGTAAAACAAAAGTACTAACACCGATTTCTTAATATTGCACTTGTGTTTTAAATCTTAAAAACATAATAGAGAGTTAAGAAGGAATATTCACTTAAATTCCATAGTAGTATAATATTATACTGCATTAAGTGGATGAAACACATCATTCATAAAGAAAGTGATATTCCAAAAAAGAGGTTGAGTATGACATGATAAGTTGGAATTTATATTGATGGTATCTTTAGCCTTATAAAAGTAATCAATAAACTAATCGAAACAATATTACAGTAAAAGCAAAGTTACCTAGGTACTGTATCTGTTTTAAGTGTAACTAATATTACATAACAAAACTCTTATCGCATTATGCTTTTAAGGTGATATTTGTGAGCAACTTCCTATCATCAGAATATTAAATTATTTTCTCGAAATCTGCTGAAGCTATAGAGCTGACATTTTTACAACACATGGGCACGTATCTTTTGCTTATGATGTAACAGTAGTTGCTTTGTTAATTCATTTCCTTACAAACAATTTCCATGCGAATATTTTAAAAATTTGTAATACACTATCTTCAGTAATACGTATATACGGTATATTAGATTAAAGAAAACATTATTTCAGTACCTGTCAGGCTACTAAATAAATAGATCTATATCCGAAAATTTCACTTTTCTGTAAAAAAAAATGAAAAAAAAATATTCCTTTGGAATTAAAAAAAAATGTGAAAATGGGTATTAAAATTAAAACTTGCATTCTTATAATGCACTTACGCTTCTCAACCAAACCTAAAAATTAACATGGATACAGTTTTAATAAGTTCTCTTCCCTTTATCTATTGAATCAGTGCTGACCATCCCTGAATATAGCTCGACCAAGCGGCATATACCACCTCTTTCGTCTGTCTCTTTCCTTTCCGCTGTAAAGCGCTCAGGCTCTCCTGGGCTCTAAAGCGCGCGCTTGCGCCCATGGACGTCAATTGACATGACTGTGATATACAGTATGTTTCAAAATACTTCACCCAAATTCCGGGAACACAAAAGTTCAATGAACAATTCTCGAACAGGTCGCCTAATAAAAAATGAAGATAATAATAATAATAATAATAATAATAATAATAATAATAATAATAATAAATTTATCTCCAATTTATTCTTGAGCATATCAATAATAGTCGCATGTTTCAAATTTTCGTATTTATCATATTCTGTGCTATGAAATGAAGAATAATATATTTGCAAAATGGCGAGTTTATGCTTTCTTTTGCACAAACTAAACACTTGGCCACATCTTCACATTTGACAAATAAACACACATGTTTTCATTGGCATCAGAAGATGATGATCGTTTGTGATATTCTGTGTATATATCAGCCATTCCAAATGTTACATTTTTACTATTTTCAAACTCTAATATTGAAAATGAAATGACTTTTGTCAACTTTTATTATTGTAATCAGTTTAGAAAATTAGTATCATTTTACTGAAGAAAAGTTGTTAAATGAAATTTATTATTCTTGCAGAAAATAAAGAAAATGTTCCGTCACGGATGTTACAAGATTTCTGAACTCACTTCACAGTAGTGGAGGAAAAAAAATGTTGAATATTTCCAAAAATTTTACTGCTGTAAGCTATAGCTAACCCCTCAAGAGCTAAGAAAAAATAATTTTATATAGCGAAATATGAAAAGAGGTACAAATTTGTTACTTTGAAACTTCAAAATTTTGCATGCCACAACACGCATTGTAAGTGCAAAGTAACAACATTGTGCATTTACAAGTACGGACAGACTTTATGATCTGGTGTCGAACTCAATTAACCATTCCTCTATCTGCGTCAAATTAGCATTCCAACCGCTCTCGAATCTTTTTCAGTACAGAAGAGGTTGTTAAGGAATTAAGCCCTGAACGTCTAATAAAATAATTACAAGGGAACCCACTCAGCGAGGTCTAAGGAATGTCTGCAGCTGGTAATTGTTTCACTTCCAATTGCGCCCTTCTGTTAATCACGGTGAATCCAGCTCTAATGGAAGATCAATTGTAGGAGCAAATGTTTAATAACCCCAGCGAGCAACCTTACCACACTTCGCCTTCGGAGCTACCAGCGAAAGGATGCTAGGTTCAATTCTGTTTGCCGAACTAAACTAATATCCTCTTCCACAGGCAATGTCTCGTATTCTTTCAGGTGTTTGGAGCAAGAATTTCAGTTACGTGTGGATTTTATCAAAATGCGGATAAACTAGTGCACAGAAAGTTCTGGTGATTTTGGAAGTGAAAATATTGGAATATATAAGGGTTTATTTATTTATTTCCTTAATTATTTCTTTACTTATTTATTTGCTGATTTATTTACTTAGTTATTTACATAGTTATTTACTTATTTATTTGCTTATTTATTTATTTATTTAGTTATTTACTTATTTCCTTATTTATTTATTTACTTCTTTATTTATTTACTTATTTATTTAATTAATTTATTTAATTTATTTATTTACTTATGTTATTTATTTACTTATTTTATTTATTTTATTTATTTTATTTATTTACTTATTTAATTAATTTATTTATTCATTTATTTATTCATTAATTCATTAATTCATTCATTCATTTATTTATCTATTTATTTATTTGTTTATTTACTAGCCGTACCCGTGCGCTCCGCTGCACTTGTTAAAAATAAATATAAAGTAATTACATAATTAAAATAGGACATTTGATCCAGGGAACATTCGTGTTTGATAGAAGGATAAATCGTTTAATATGTTACTTAATTTAAATTGTATTTAGATAATAATTAAAATGCTGTCATTTTGATCCAGAGAGCAATCATTTGGTGCAATGACAATTCCTTTAACATGTTTCTTAATTGTTATTACATGCAACTATAGTTTAATGAAGATTGACATATTATTTAGTTTTAATGTGTAAACTTTATATTACTTGCTATGTGTTTCCATTGAATTATGGTAATAACTTAATTTTAACCCTTGTTTTCTACGTCTTCAGTAAATGGCGCTTGACCCACTATGGTTCTGAACCCTTCAAATAACTTAAATAGTGATACGGCATAAACAGTGATATGTAATTATATTTCTTTCTTTCGAAAATGTAAGAATTCACGATCTCCTATGTACCATTGCCATGGAATGAATAAATGTGTTTTTTTTTCCTACTCAAAAATTTTACATTTTGCACATAGGAATTACTGTAGGAATAACAACGCTATAATCTGGGGCGGCGGTGAAAATGTATTATATTGCCATTTTAAAAGTCTTGTACATCCTTAAATATCAGTCATATCAAAATTTTGCATAGAGTAAAACTTATCGGAAATTATTTTTAAAGAAACTTTTGTTATGTAACATTTTTCACAAAAAGCAATAATAAGCGAGATATTTCGATTTATTTAATTCACGCCCCTTTAAATAAGTATTTTGAATGCCACATAGCATAAAATCTAAGTTACAATGAAATTAATTTATATTTCAATTTTCATCGAAATCCGTTCAGCTATTATCACGTGAAAAGGTAACGAACATCCGGACAGACAGACAGACATACAAACAAAAATTTCAAAAAAGCTATTTTCGGTTTCAGAATGAATAATTATACATGTTAACACCAATTATTTTTGGAAAATCGAAAATTACCAGAAAAAATTTTGGTTACAGATTTATTACTAGTATAGATTAGCATTACTTTTGACAAGTTGTTTCTTATGTTGGCGACATTGATTGTATACAATTGTGTGCAAAAGCGGTATAACTGCAGGAGTGGGAAATTATTTGAAGATTAGCCTACTCCAAAAGTCTAAACTAACCTAACCTGTCACAGATTCGTATATACAAGGTATATCGTGAATGTACTCTAGCGTGAAGCTTTCATAATGTCACATAAGTTATGTTGGTATGACTGGTAAGTCAAAGGTGCTTAAGCTGACTATGAAGGGAACTACCTCAGCGCTAGTTTTACCTGAAATTTAACCTTTCAGAAATATATTTCATTACTGATAGAAACATTCTGCTTAAACAAAACATTTCGTCGGAAATATCTTGCAATGTAGTCATGGTAACGCATGTGATCCAACAGATAGTGTATGAATCAAGCAGAAATGAAATACATGGTAAGAACGACGGATTAGAAACGTTTACCATTGCCGTCCGTTTCGATTACCGTACGTAGTTACATAATGTTGGTCCTACAGTCCTTGACTAATATTATGAGTAATGAATCTACTGTACGTATGTCTCTATAAATCATTTACACTTTCTAAGTATGAGAAAATTATTATTTTACTGCGATTGAATATAATAATTATTTTTTCGAGGGGAAAATTCCCTCCAGGTCACCCATAGAATTCATCACTAAAAAAATGCATATATATAAGTTGGCTGAGAAGAATATTGTGAGTGTATAAGCTTCACAGAATGAATTAAAACGTTAAAAAACACAACAATTTTATATATTATTTTAATGTACCGAAGTACATATGATATTTCCATGCAAATATTCTGCGTCATCATACGATGAAAGAGTAATGGAACGGAGAAAAATTCTCTCCGGCGCCGGGATTTGAACCCGGGTTTTCAGCTCTACGTGCTGATGCTTTATCCACTAAGCCACACCGGATACAACTCCGACGCCGTCTCAGATTAAGCTCCAACTCTTGGGTTCCCTCTAGTGGCCGCCCTCTGCACTACGTCATAGATGTCTATGAAAGCAGGACCGAAGTCCACACATGTGCTGAGGTGCATTCGATATGAGTGACTAGTTGGCCGGGATCCGACGGAATAAGCGCCGTCTTAAATCACGAAGTGATTTACGCATATCATATATATTATTTTAATGTACCGAAGTACATATATTTCCATGCAGATATTCTGCGTCATCATACGATGAAAGAGTAATGGAACGAGAAAAATTCTCTCCGGCGCCGGGATTTGAACCCGGGTTTTCAGCTCTACGGAGTTGTATCCGGTGTGGCTTAGTGGATAAAGCATCAGCACGTAGAGCTGAAAACCCGGGTTCAAATCCCGGCGCCGGAGAGAATTTTTCTCCGTTCCATTACTCTTTCATCGTACAACAATTTTAAGTTAATTTCTTTGAAAGTAGCAGAAGTGGACTGTATTTTGGGACCTATTTTATTTCTAATATATGTTAATTATCTGCTAAATATAAATTTAGAAAAATTTAATGGATCTATATATTCATATGCGGATGATACAGTAGTTATTTTCAGTGGTTTTTCTTGGCAGGAAGCATATAGAAATGCTAATATAGGTGCTAAAATTGTTAAAAAAATGGCTTAATTCCAACTTCCTTTCTTTAAATATATCAAAATCAACTTTAGTTCCTTTTTCGTTAACAGCTGCCAGTGTTCAAAATTTAAAATTTAGCGATAAATATAGACTGATAATACACAGTGAAAATTGTTTAGATCCCAAACGTTGTAAATGTCCACCTTTGAAAGAAGCCACGTATGTCAAATATCTGGGTATCATTATTGATCAGAATTTAAAATGGCCTCATCACATTACTTATCTTTGTAAGAGGCTTCGTAAAACAATTTATAAATTCGTTAATCTTCGATGCTACTTACCTATTAGAGTTCTACGAAATGTTTATTTGGTCATTATTCAGTCTATCATTCAATATGGTATAATTGTTTGGGGTGGAAGTACAAAAATTAATCTTAGTCCTTTAAATTTACTACAAAAACGAATAATTAAAATTTGTTTGAAGAAACGTTTCGATTATCCAACTAAATTAAGTTATTCTGAATTTAATGTACTTAATATTGAACAAATTTATAAGTATACGCTGTTAAAATTTTATCATAAAAATCGTAATAAGTTTGTATTACAGACACACAATTATGACACAAGATGAAATATTAATTCAACATTAGTAGAACCTAAATGTCTCACATCTGCTGGTCTAAAGCATAGCATAAATTTTGGCCCTCGGTTGTATAATGCTTTAACTAAATTACACCCAGAACTTCTAACATGTAACCCACTAACATATAACAAGAAAATTAGAAACGTGTTAATATCTTCAATTTGATTAAATAAATTTATAGCATATGTGTATGAATTAATCAAGCTATATTATATTTGTATTCTATAATTTTGAAATATATATTAGTCCTACTTTTCACGTGCGATATTTATTCTTCTCTAGTGTTAATATTATATTATATAATTCCATTGCCGCTGTAATTATATTTTAGTTCCTATTTTATTTTACATATTTATTTTTATTGTTACTATTATTATTTATTTTAATATTATATCTGAACTGCGACCGAGCACGAGCGCTGCTCATTCGGTCTCAAATTTTGTTAATACTACTGTATCTTCTTTTTATATTGCTTGTATTATTTTATTTCTATTTCTCTTGTTTGTTTTGTAATTATATTCTTTATTCTGTATATTTAAAT
The DNA here is from genome assembly GCA_025594305.2 of Periplaneta americana. Lineage (NCBI taxonomy): Eukaryota > Metazoa > Arthropoda > Insecta > Blattodea > Blattidae > Periplaneta > Periplaneta americana. Next base: position 2,676,755 of record JAJSOF020000021.1, on the reverse strand, counting down.
TTAAATAAATAAATAAATAAATTTACCTCTGAACTGCTTCTTATCGGGTAGCCATAGCAACACATATCCATCTTGCGGTAACACAAATTGAAAAGTTTTTAAGCACTAATAATACGAAAAATAACAAAAGAACAACACACGTCAAGAAAATATGTGCAAAGATTGATTAAACAGTCCAGTGAGTATAAATGAATTACGATATCTTAAGATATGCCAGAATAAAAGACGATTATCACAAGAAATTAAACTAAATGTTCGAACGATAAACCGCCATCTTAGCAAATCAACCATATAACTAAAAAACAACCAATCACGTCTCAGAAACAGTGGTGAGTTGGCGGAGAAGGGGATGAAGACGATGACATCTTTGCTGTCGAACAGGGTGTTCCAAAACTTGCTCAATAGAAAGATTCCCCGATGTTCAGATGCAATGATGTTGAAAATTATTTTACCAGGAAACTAACAATAGAAAATACATTCTGTAAAGAGGATTTATAATGTACTACATGAACCTAATATATTTAGAAGGAATTATTTCGCAGATATTAAATTATACTCTATAAAATGCTGTCTCTACACTTGAATGTACGTTTAAGAAAAGTTTAAAAAAGAAGATAGATCGAAATTGAAAATATTTGAACGAATTACGTTAAGAATGATACGCAGTTCTGTGAAGAACTGTTCTCTGTTGGAACGGAGAACTAGATAAAATAAGAAACGGAGACTGAAACATGTTGAAAATGACATTCTGTGCCCGAAATTAAACCACGAAGACAACTGGCCCACAGAAAAATCATTACAACATGTGTTGACAACGGAGAACGTAGTTTACATGAAAAAATGCTAATTAGCATACGCTATTTCCATATAAATACTTTTTTAAGCTCGTCATTCCTTGAATTCAGTAACATTTTTATTAATGGTACTGCCAGAGCTATAAGCACTGTACATTTACATATTCTAGGTTGTATTACATATATACGACGCACTGTTAATTAGCTAAAGCATAGGCTTTCCTCACTGACAACCTGGGTTCAATTACCAGTGTGTCTTACATGCAAAATGCGGAACTTGGACATAGATTTTAGGCGATAATCCCAGTTACCCTACTGCCATCTAATAATTGTTCCATTAATAATAACAATAATAATAATAATAATAATAATAATAATAATAATAATAATAATAATAATAAAGGCTAATTTGATTAGTACAATATGTTACTAGTCAACGATGTAGGGAGAAAGGAACTGGCCACCCTACCCCATTATCTCCTGGTTTAGTTACTTCATGAGTGATGCCTTATTGTTATCACTTATGAGGTTCAAACCTGTCTTCGAACAGTTCACTAAACAAGAAACAACAATAAAGACCATCTTCCACAGTTGAAACAATGGCAACACTCTGCGGGAAAGACTTTATCATTGTGACGTAATACATCCATAGAGGAGGACTTTTGGATGAAAGTGGATTAAGTCTACACCCCGCATTAATAGAATACACAATTATATATAGGATGAACCTCAAGTAATTGCATTAATTCAAGTGGTTGATTTTTTAAATATTTCAAACAAAGAACACTTTAATACAATTTTGCTCGTTTTCGCTTCCTTTTAGAGAGAAAAACTGTTTTATATTGAACATTTCATAGCGTGTTTTGGGACAGCTATTGTTTTAATTCCCAATATGCTCAGTTAATTCAAGAGAGCAGTGTCTTATGATAATAAATGATTGAAAGAATTTTAGTTTTGTCCTTTAGATGTGAAGAAATTAGATACGAACAAATGGAACTTTGAAAATTTAATTTGCAGAACGAAAACTTACATTTGTTCGGATAAAATTTCTGCACATTTAAAGGACAAAACTAAAATTATTTAATACACTCCTCTTTTAAATTTACTGTGCATTTAGAGGCTTAAATCAATGGCTTTCCCAAAAAAAGGTATGTATGTGTGTATGTATGTATGTATGTATGTATGTATGTATGTATGTGTGTATGTATGTATGTATGTATGTATGTATGTATGTATGTATGTATGTATGTATGTATGTATGTGTGTGTGTATGTATGTATGTATGTATGTATGTATGTGTGTATGTATGTATGTATGTATGTATGTATGTGTGTATGTATATATGTATGTATGTATTCACACTGCAAATGGGTAAATACCCGGTGGCAGTGGTAACTAATTACACTCAATAATGACAATTAATAAAAAACAATTAAAATATTAATAATAAATAAATACCAGTAAGAATAATAATAATGATAATAATAATAATAATAATAATAATAATAATAATAATAATAATAATAACAACAACAACAACAGTAAAAAATACAAATGATTCTCGGGAGGAAATTAAACTCAGAATAAATATGGGAAATGCCTGTTATTATTCGGTTGAGAAGCTTTTATCATCCAGTCTGCTGTCAAAAAATCTGAAAGTTAGAATTTATAAAACAGTTATATTACCGGTTGTTCTGTATGGTTGTAAAACTTGGACTCTCACTTTGAGAGAGGAACATAGGTTAAGGGTGTCTGAGAATAAGGTGCTTAGGAAAATATTTGGGGCTAAGAGGGATGAAGTTACAGGAGAATGGTGAAAGTTACACAACGCAGAACTGCATGCATTGTATTCTTCACCTGACATAATTAGGAACATTAAATCCAGACGTTTGAGATGGGCAGGGCATGTAGCACGCATGGGCGAATCCAGAAATGTATATAGTGTGTTAGTTGGAAGACCGGAGGGAAAAAGACATTTGGGGAGACCGAGACGTAGATGGGAGGATAATATTAAAATTGATTTGAGGGAGGTGGGATATGATGATAGAGAATTTATTAATCTTGCACAGGATGGGGACCGATGGCGGGCTTATGTGAGGGCGGCAATGAACGTCCGGGTTCCTTAAAAGCCAGTAAGTAAGTAGTAAGTAAACCATTGGTTTAATTCAATATTGCGAACATACAAATCATTACACAAATAAATCTCTGTACACACGCCTAATAGAGTCTATGTTGAAAATAATAATATATGGGGGTGGAAACAATTCTCAACTTACGAAAGACGAATTTTAAGGGGAAAAAAGCAAGAATACGGGAAAAAAGTACAAGCTGACAACCCTCTGAACAAAATCTTGCTAAGCATTGTTATCGTCTTTAAAACATATCACCTAGGGCAGGGTTTGAACTCTTGACCCTCAGCTCTAACCGTAAACATGGCAACTGCTAGACCATGGACGGCGAAATAAAATACAGTTTTTATTATTTTTTTACTCAACTTTTATTTAACAATTCCTGAGTGTATAATGTAGTTTATTGATTCAATATTTATCTTGCTTTTACGAGATGTAAGATACACTTCTGAAAGAACATTGCTGTCGATATTAATCTGTAATTTGTTGTTTTTCTTTCCCTTTTTATTGATAATAATGCGCATTGCACTCACAATTTTCTTTTACGAGTCTCTACACGGTCATGAAAAGAAGCATATCTGGGGAACTGAGAGAGTTCACGTTAGTATTCATAAAACACTTGGCTTCCGCTTAGACTTTAAATTAATGCCAGATATTCACCATAGCAACTGCCACGGCCCTATAAAATTCTTTCCGTTTGTGTATATTCACATGACCAATTGGTGTAAAGTTTTAAATGCATGCATAGTTATTAACCATGGACTTTATTTATTTCCTTCCAAGAACGCTTAGGGAAATCGTCATTCTTAGAAATGAAAAACTCTGAAAGTCAATTTCGTCTCTGCCTTGAGGAACAGTTACTATCCTTAAACACAGAACGCTACAATCTCACTTTTATGCTCCATAATTAGCATTTTTAAAACAAACAAAATTTTAGAATTGTCTTTTGTTTCTGACAATAATACTCGTAATAAAGTTTTTCAGGAATAATGTATATGAAATAAACTTATTTTAGTACTAGTCTGTCTGTGTACAGCGATTTCTACTAAACTATTGGACGGATTTTGTTCATATTCAGTATCTACGAGTCAATTTATCAGGGAATGATGTACATGAAATATAATAATTTCAGTACTAGTCTGTCTGTGTACAGCGATTTCTACTAAACTATTGGACGGATTTTGTTCATATTCAGTATCTACGAGTCAATTTATCAGGAAATGATGTACATGAAATATAATAATTTTAGTACTAGTCTGTCTGTGTACAGCGATTTCTACTAAACTATTGGACGGATTTTGTTCATATTCAGTATCTACGAGTCAATTTATCAGGGAATGATGTACATGAAATATAATAATTTTAGTACTAGTCTGTCTGTGTACAGCGATTTCTACTAAACTATTGGACGGATTTTGTTCATATTCAGTATCTACGAGTCAATTTATCAGGGAATGATGTACATGAAATATAATAATTTCAGTACTAGTCTGTCTGTGTACAGCGATTTCTACTAAACTATTGGACGGATTTTGTTCATATTCAGTATCTACGAGGCCTTAACTCTGCCAAGTAAAATATAATAAAATATTATTATTATTATTATTATTATTATTATTATTATTATTATTATTATTATTATTATTATTATTATTATTATTATAGGTCATTATTAGCTATTTTAATATGCCGAACAGTGTTTTATAAAGTGTAATGTATGTATATTAGGCATGAAAAGCTATGTAGCTTTTATAGTAGCTGAGATACAAAAAATTAATTTCACTTAATTTTTATAGGCCAATGGTATACCTCCCCACTTAAGTCACTTGAGTAACCTATTTACAAAGATGGCCATGTGAATTTGTGAAAAAATTTTTCAGTAGAGGCCAGAAATTGTTTTAGTTTGTTTAAGCCAACTCAGGTAGTTGATTTTTTTTTTCTACAGTATTTTGCCAGCTTAGAATTCTGCTTCATTTAAATATTTCATTTTCCATATATACTGAGATAACTTAGAAATAGAAATGGACTTGTCAGCTTTGTAACAAAGAATAGGGGGTGGCTGTTTTTAATGACATAAATGACAGCACACCCCATGTCTTTGATTACGGAAACAGAGTGATTTCAAGGTTTCAGTATGTTTTATCTCTTTAAGAATAAACTGAAACAGATTTATTTTAAGGAAAGTATATTGTATTAGTGCAACCACATGAAATTGATTTGAAAAAAATTCCAACATAATAAATAGAAAACACTGCAGAAATTCACTGACGCTTTGAAAGTAAAATTATTACTTTTCAACATTGTTGCACAGAACAAAAAGAAATCAATATTGTTAACATACTCTCCGATCTCCCACAACCACCTTCTCAGTCATATGACCCAATTCAAGCCTCTGAGTTGGCCGCTATTGTCATACATATGCTTAGGAGAGGCCGTCTTTATAACGAAGGCTTGTTTTTAAAGTATAATTTAACACATTTCTGAACGCTTTTGACAGAAAATAGTAGCAAATTTGGATCCTACGTACAATTTTCCATAAGAATAGCTCTTAACCCCACTTTCGAAGAAAATGGACTTCACCGTGTTTTCAACTAAGATACGCATTTATACTGTATGTACATTTTTACTTTTTTTTTTGTTTGGTTATTTAGTGACACTTTATTTATTTATTTATTTATTTATTTATTTATTCATTTATTTATTTATTTATCTATTTATCTATTTATTTATTTATTTATTTATTTATTCATTTATTTATCTATTTATTTATTTATTCATTTATTTTTCTATTTATTTATTTATCTATTTATTTATTTATTTATTCATTTATTCATTTATTTATCTATTTATTTATTTATCTATTTATTTATTTATTCATTCATTAATTTATCTATTTATTTATTCATTTATTTATCTATTTATCTATTTATTTATTTATTTATTCATTTATTTATTTATTTTTCTATTTATTTATTTATTTATTCATTTATTCATTTATTTGTTTATTTATTTATTTATTTATCTATTTATCTATATATTTATTTATTTATTCATTTATTTATTTATTTATTTATTTATTTATTTATCTATTTATCTATTTATTTATTTATTTATTTATTCATTTATTTATCTATTTATCTATTTATTTATTTATTTATTTATCTATTTATTTATTTATTTATTTATCTATTTATTTATTCATTTATTTATCTATTTATTTATTTATTTATTTATTCATTTATTTATCTATTTATCTATTGATCTATTTATTTATTTATTTATTCATTTATTTATTTAATCAATCATTTATTTATCTATTTATTTATTTATTTATTTATTTATTTATTTATTTATTTATTCATTCATTTATTTATCTATTTATTTATTTATTTATTCATTTATTTATTTATCTATTTATCTATTTATTTATTTATTTATTCAATTATTTATTTATTTATTTATTTATTCATTTATTTATCTATTTATTTATTTATTTATTCATTTATTTATTTATCTATTTATCTATTTATTTATTTATTTATTTATTCAATTATTTATTTATTTATTCATTCATTTATTTATTTATCTATTTATTTATTTATTCATTTATTCACTTATTTATTTATTTATTTATCTATTTATATATATATTTATTTATTTATCTATTTATTTATTTATTTATTCATTTATTTATTAATTTATCTATTTATTTATTTATTCATTTATTTATCTATTTATTTATTTATTTATTTATTTATTCAATTATTTATTTATTTATTCATTCATTTATTTATTTATTCATTCATTTATTTATTTATCTATTTATTTATTTATTTATTTATTCATTTATTCACTTATTTATTTATCTATTTATCTATTTATCTATTTATATATATATTTATTTATTTATTTATTCATTTATTTATTAATTTATCTATTTATCTATTTATTTATTTATTTATTCATTTATTTATCTATTTATTTATTTATTTATTTATTCATTTATTTATCTATTTATTTATTTATTTATTTATCTATTTATTTCCATAACAGGGCAAAGCCCCAATTACAATAGACAGTACAGATGAAAAAACATAGAATTGGATACAACACGAAAAAAGAGGTAAACAGATACAAGTGTAATTACAAATTGAAAATGGAAAAGAGAAGAAAAAACAACAAATAGATACCATCTAAATAAAAGACACAGCTACAGATATAAATGAAAAACACCAAATAAAAACAAATCAAAAAGAGCCAAGTACAGACATCACAGCCAAAAATGCAAAATGTAGGCGTAGCCATAATCGGCAAATTGCAGAGCAAATACAACACCATGTTAATAAATTCAATATACAGCACTACACAGCAGGCCCAATAGGCTCAATTCATTTGTTCAAAAAACTCGCCAACACAGAACATGTGTTTCAAGTAATGCTTTACATAACTTTTTCTTGTACATATTGTACGATAACGAAAAGTCTAAATCCTGTTTATTTGATACATGATTGTAAGTTCAAAGCATTAATAAAAGTGGAGACATTTTATGAGATAGTGTTTTTGTTGTCTGTAAATAAAAGAGAGATCGCTTTCTCAAATTTGATTTACCAGTATTGAAACTAATTAGCTGTAGAAGATCAGGGTTGTCTATTAAGCCATTTATGGTTTTGAACAAATACATTTGTTGTCCTCTTATCCTGCGATTACTTAGAGATGGTACATTAAATTCAACCAGCATGGATTCATAAGATTGGAATATGTTGTAACATGAATGTTTTTCCATACACAGCAGTTTTAGGATTTTATTCTGTATCTGTATTTATTTATTATCTTCTACTGGGTCATTTAGCGTCAACGGAATTGATGATAGCGACATAGTATTTCGCGAGATGGGATCAAATATTCGCAATAGATTACCTGACATTCGCCTTACCGTTAAGGGAATCCTCGGAAAAACCCCAACCATGTAATCAGCGGGAATCGAACCCACGCCCGAGCGCCTCTGATGGCTGAGCTACGCCGGTGGCAATAATAAGTGTTTTCACAGGTCCTTCCCCAACTCTTGGACACATTTCTGTACTTAGCACCAGTACGGCCCTGATGAGAGTGAAAGCTCTTGACGTCGGCTGTATAGATCTGCCCGCCAATGTTTTTTCTTTGCCCACATTTCTGCCGAGTCAGGGCAGACCCTTGAGACCGCCTCGAGATTTCATTCCGATCACGACCCCACGCGCCAATACCGGAAGGATACGAAAAATAGAGCTGGACTTTTGACGTACTTTAAGATGTGGTCAGCCAACTGTCGAGAGTCCACTTAACGGGGGGATGTGCCGGGAATAAATGCTACAGGATATCGCTGCTTGCGAGAGGGACTGTTGAGAATTACACGCGAGAAGAAGTCCAACTTGATGATAACTTTCTTAATGATGATGATCCTGAATTCTGAAGTACGATACATCAAGAAGACGAAAGTAAGGACCGTACTTTCTCCCATGAGGCTATACGATTAAGAATTACTGCAGTTTTTAAGTGAACGACGCACGCCCATCTAGCAAACAAAGTATTTGTTTCGTAAAATGGAGTAGAATAAAAACATGGACCACTTTAGGCCTACAGCCATTTCGGGCTAACTGGATTTTCCAATGAAAAAGTATTTTTTAGAAATACGTGTTGGTTATTAGTGTAACACAGTGATGTCAAAGCAAGCGCATTTTCCTGACCTTGACGTCGTGCGCGGGCAGCAAGCGCCAAGTTTGGAAAGAGGAAGGGTTGTGTATATGAATAAACAGCCTGTTGGATTAAGAAAACAGTGGTGCACAAACTTCAAACGGAACGTGAAATTTTATGTCGTTATTTTTATATGGCTTCTTTCTGTTTAATATTATCTATATTGTCTGTAAAACAAAAGTACTAACACTGATTTCTTAATATTGCACTTGTGTTTTAAATCTTAATAACATAATAGAGAGTTAAGAAGGAATATTCACTTAAATTCCATAGCAGTATAATATTATACTGTATTAAGTGGATGAAACACATCATTCATAAAGAAAGTGATATTCCAAAGAAAGAGATTGAGTATGACATGATAAGTTGGAATTTATATTGATGGTATCTTCAGCCTTACAAAAGTAATCAATAAACTAATCAAAACAATATTACAGTACAAAGCAAAGTTACCTAGGTACTGTATCTGTTTTAACTGCAACTAATATTCTATAGCAAAACTCTTATCGCATTATGCTTTTAAGGTGATATTTGTGAGCAACTTCCTATTATCAGAATATTAAATTATTTTCTCGAAATCTGCTGAAGCTATAGAGCTGACATTTTTACAACACATGGGCACGTATCTTTTGCTTATGATGTAACAGTAGGTTCTTTGTTAATTAATTTCCTTACAAACAATTTCCATGCGAATATTTTCAAAATTTTCAATACACTATGTTCAGCAATAGCCTTCGTATATACGGTATATTAGATTTACGAAAACATTCTGTAAGGCTACTAAATAAATAGGCCTATACCTGGAAATTTCACTTTTCTATACGAAAAGTTGAGAAAATATTTCTTTTGAATAAAAAAATCAAACTTGTGAAAAATGAGTATTAAAATTAAAACTTACATTCTTATAATGCACTTATACTTCTCAGGAAAATCTAGAAATTAACATGGATACAGTTTTAATAAGTTCTCTCCCCTTTATCCTTTGAATCAGTGCTGGTCATCCCTGAATATAGCTCGACCAAGCGGCATATACCACCTCTTTCGTCTGTCTCTTTCCTTTCCGCTGTAAAACGCTCAGGCTCTCCTGGGCTCTAAAGCGCGCGCTTGCTCCTGTGGGCATCAATTGACATGTCTGGTGTAAGGCATAGATATGTCTCAAAATTTAAATATTCTAAAGTTTTATTTTCAAAAGGAAAATACAGAGTGATGTAGAAATGTTATGTTTTATTTAACGACGCTAGCAACTGCAGATGTTATATCAGCGTCGCCGGATGTGCCGGAATTTTGTCCCGCAGGAGTTCTTTTACATGCCAGTAAATCAACTGACATGAGCCGGTCGCATTTAAGCACACTTAAATACCATCGACCTGGCTCGGGATCGAACCTGCAACCTTGGGCATAGAAGGCCAGCGCTTTATCCCATCTCGCCAACTAGGTCGACTTCCGTTTGGGTATGGATAAAATAAAAACACCGTAAAACATTTACTACTGGTCTTTATTTGTTGAAACTTTGTGCATACAACACTGAAAGATGGGAGATTCCTCAGAGCTCAACATGACCCCCATTGCGCACCCTGCACAACTCATAACGGTGATGCAATTCAGCCCATGTCCGTTGTAACATAAGAGGGGTGATTTGTTGAAAAGCTTGAGTAACTTTTACTCTCAGATCATCAATGTTCCTGGGTTTCTCTGAATAGACAATGTCTTTAACAAAACCCCACACGAAGAAATCAGGAGGGGTTAGATCTGGGGAGTTTGGGGACAATGCCAAGAGATAGCTGCTTTTCGTACTGGGTTTCGCCTGCGACCTCCTGCATGTTTTTTTTAAACACAGAACCTGTTTCTACAAATGTTCGATACCACAACATTATGAAATCGTATTTAGGTACATTACGTACACCGTACTCTCGTCGAAGTTCCCTTTGAACTCTTTTAACACCCTCAAATTTAGCATACCAAAGAACACATTGTGCCCGCTGTTGATTTGTAGTAGCCATTTTAGTCATCCACGATTTTCATTTGTCCTTTCAGATTATGCATTGTTGATTGTCATATATGGAAACTCCCATCTTTCAATCATAATATAACCAGCAAGAAATATTTCCTTCTATCATAATAGCTTTATAATAATAAATTAATATTATCCATACCCAAACGGATCAGACTGTATTTTACAAATTATAGGGAGCAACTCGAGAGGAGAGACCAAGTAACCTGGGCAGGAAGATTAAGCAGAGGGTTGGAGGAAATAGGCATGGGATTCATAATCGCGGAAGATTGCAGG